>JAUTDX010000087.1:0-49292 GCA_030844895.1 Ambrosia x helenae
AAGCTTTTTAAATATATTTTGGTGTTTGACAGAGTAGTGTAAAGCTTTTAATAAATGTATAAAATGACCAAAATGGTCATAATTAAAAGATTGTAAAGAAGGTTTTTATTTTATTTTTAAAATAGAATGGGTATTTGTGTCATTTACTAACTAAAAGCTTGTAGCTAGTAGAGCTTTTTCTTAAAAGCTACTACTAGTAGCTTTTCACTGTAGAGCTTTTTCTCTAACCTAAAGCTTTCAGCCACTTCAACCAAACAAGACTTTTTATTAAGTATGAGTTTTTTCTTAAAAGCTTGAAGCTTGAAGCTCCTAAAAGCTCCTTGCCAAACATACCCTTAGGTGGTGTTTGTTACATAATAGATTAATAGTCAAAGTACACACCATCGAATTTAGTTTGATATAAAAGGACACCCTTAAAAAACGGTTCATGTTTAACAATTTAACCGACTGAGGTGGTTTAACCCTTTTTATTATTAAATTATCTTTCAGTTTTTTTGAATGTACATTTATGCATAAGTAAAAAAATTTGGGTTTGTTTGACAAAACTAGCTAGTGGTTGGAAGCTGTAAGCTGAAAGTTGGTAGCGATAGCTTTTTAAATATATTTTGGTGTTTGACAGAGTAGCTGGAGTTTTTAATAAAATGATCAAATGGGCATTAACTAAAAGCGTATATGCATGTTTTTTTTTTTGTTTTTTTATAATAGAATGGTATTTGTGTCATTTAATCATTAAAAGCTTGTAGTTAGTAAGAGTTTTTTCTTAAACACTAGTACTAGTAGCGTTTCAATATAAAGCTTTTTTTTCAATAAAAGTTCGTTGCGAAACATACCCTTAGTTTAACATTCGTTTAAACTGCCAAAATCTAACCATAAAATCTGTTCTAGTTGGTTTGGGTTTTAGGTGTACGGTTTGTTGTTTTTATATATAGCTGTAATTTAGTATTTTTTACCTAGATTTTATCCAATATTGTTACAACCCAAATAAGAGAACTCATCCCAAAAGACTAGTCTGATGGGAGAGAGAACCCACTTGGGTTATAAACCCACATTGGTTGCCCATACAACCGATGTAGAACAAGTTACATACCTTGCAATGATTTCAGTCCATAACAAATATAACCGAACTAGATAATATAATGGTAAAAAAATTTTTACTTTTTTATGTACCTAGACAAAATGTAAAATGGGTAGATTTTAGCATACGGAATTACCGAATATATAATGTTGAGGGAGAGAGTTCATAGGGTTGGGATGGTACGAGAGAGACAATGCCAACACATTTGATGTTGAATTGTTGATACCACAAAAGAAAATTCATCCAACTTAAAAACCTTCAACTCGAAAATATATACAAAAACCATTTAACTTATTTATCAGTTTAAAGGGTCTACTGAGGAGTAACAAGATTGTCACCGAAATCATAGTTTTCCCTATATGCAACGTTAAAGTTTTACATGATCTGCCTTTAGGAACATACAAGGCCAACAAAAAGAAATTGTTGAGATATATTTTAAAAGGTCTAAATTTCTGACCCTTACGGGGCAAAGGGTGTATTAAAACATATATTAATGTGCCCACGATTGTCTTATGCACCATTAAGGTCCCAACTACCCTTATGGTTTTAATGCATACAGTTGAACTATAGGACATATGAACTAAACTTATCTGCATACAAAATTACCTGTCACATACATACACCAGAATATGATGTCACACCCCCAGAATGTGATATCACGTGGTGTATTAAACATAAATTTTTTTTTAGTTAATTGTCAATTTAGTCCCTGAGGTTTGTCGAAAATTGCCACTTTCATCCAAATCTTTTTTTTGTTACATCTGTGTCCCTGAGGTTTCATTTCTTTGCCATTTTATCATCAGCACTAACTCAGTTAACAAAAACCCAGTTAAATCAGGGGCATTTTGTCCATACACACCAAACTTTTTTCTTTTACCATTTCATCCAAAACTCTTTTTAAATTTATTTTAAATTTAATTTCTTTTAGATATTTATATATATATATATAACACCCCTCGAGAGTGTTACGGGTCTCGTAAACGGGTCGGGTCGTGCCCGACAACCACCTATTATTTAAATTAGAATTATTCGATTCATAATAGAAAGTATTATTTCTTTTGACTTTCAAAACCCACCTCTTCGTTCGTCAAATCGTATTTCTCGTTTACTCTTTTAGATAAAAAACAAAACTAGTATGTACAAAATCGATCTCGGACTTCTTCCTCAGATCTGAACAAAGTTATATATAAAAGCTATATATAAAAGCTTAAGAGTTTGCTAATCAGATCTGCAAATACTTTAAAGCCATACAAAAACCAATTTTTTCCCTTCAAATCTCAAAACTAAAATCAACGGGGGCTTACAAACATGTTCATAAAAGCTTAACTTTGTTCTTGATTTTGTGGTTTATGGTTCAATATGTGGCCACAAAACCAGAATTCTATGAACTTACCGGTCAAACCGTCAAACCGGTCAAACCGCCGAACCACATAACCGGTCGTCAAAACACTAATTGAAACAGAGGAGGGGTCGTGGTGGTGATAATCGAAACAGGAGAGGTCGTGGTGGTGATAATCGAAACAGAGGCAGCCTCTGTTAGTTGCCGGAGTACTTCTAAACTCTTAGGTCGTGGTGGTGACCGGGCCTGCGTTTATAATGAAGAGGGTGGGAGGAGATGGTGGTCAGGTGGTTGGTGTGCAGAGAAAGAGAAAGGATGTGGGTTTAAATAGGTGGATTAGATTAGGTGGTGTTTGGGAACAGGATAAGGGACAATTGATAAGTGACCAAAATACCCCTGACTTAACTGATTTTTTTTAACGAGTTAGAGAGTTGGATGAAAATGGCAAAGAAATGAAACCTCAGGGACACAGATGTAACAAAAAAAAGATTTGGATGAAAGTGGCAATTTTCGACAAACTTCAGGGACTAAATTGGCAATTAACTCTTTTTTTCATAATTTCGGATTATCACCTATCATCTATACATACTAATTGTCACATTGTTTACATGCTGTATACACATTAATTATATATATATATATATATATATATCTATATATATATATATATATATATATATATACTAGCTGATTACCCTGTGAGGGTCCCGGGGTTGAAAAATCTAATTTTACGTGATAACCTATTGCAAATGGCTTAAGTTAACTAACCACAAAATCTCTCAATCATTGTATTTTCATAGTATTCTAATAAGTAATAACTCATATTCTCTAATCTAAAACCTAATCAGTAATCATCTAAATAATCACTTATGCAAGCTACAACTATTCAAAAACTCATTACATCTCTCTAATTCCTCACATTCTAATGGCTCTTATAATTCCTAACCTAATCAACTAAACAAACACTTAAGTTTGAAGTTGTAACCATTGCATCTCATTATGCCACATGGCATAATCAAGAGATGGTTGATGCCACCATTGAACGCCACGTCAGCAACTATCAATTCTTACCGGGAGCGTCCCGGGGTTGAAAAATATAAACCATTCTAATAATACTAATAGTAATAATTATTACTCTTGTAATTAAATAAATAAAAAAATAAAATAACCTTCCTATAAGGTGACACCATGTGTTGCAGTGTTGCGCGATTCTTTCTCTTAACTTATCTTGATGAAGTATACCTAGTAAAATTTCAATGATAACATGGCGATTGGGCTGATTTTCAACATCGTAGATAAGAACCTGGTTTAAAAAGAAAAAAACATGATTAATGAATAACATGAACACTTTGTGTGTTTTTTTTTCCTGTATAAACGAAACCCCACAAAAAATAGTCGATTTTTTCTCCGTTTTTTATATAGCATTATGGTACTCGTTGAAAGATAATAAAACGCTCGTTAATTTTGTGTAATTTTTTTTCTTTAAAAAATCTCGTATATAAAATATATAAACGTTTAAAAATTATGGAAAGAAACATGAGAGAGAAAATTTTAAATTTATTTTTAATTTTTTTACTAAAATAACTCAATTTAAATTTTAGTAATTGAGAATTTAGGGTTTTATGTTTATCTTTTTTTAATTAAAAATGAGATAATTTAAAAAACACTAAAATCTTTCAATTATGATGCCACGTGGCACTCTCAAGGGGAGGTTGAGGTCTCCGTTGCACGTCACGTCAGTATATACGTTTTCTTATATATATATATATATATATATATAAACTATTAAATTTTGAATTATTAAAATCCGATTTGTCATAAACCGCTAAATTATTATTATATATGTAGATTCTGAACCTTATTGTTTTTTAATAAACAACTTGTAAGCTTCACAGATCATGGCCAACTTCTTATGTGAGAGATTACTGTGGCGAAGCTTGACCTGAAGGTTCGGGGGGTCGGAAGTCACTAGTTTCGGGGGATCGAAAACCAGTTTCGAGGGGTCGAAACCCTATATTTCCAAAATTTTCTATACGAATACTATATAATCGGAACTTCTGCGCGAAAATTCGGGGGTCGACCGCCCCCGCCCGCCCCAACTAAGTTGTGCCACTGGAGATTAGGTTTTGATGATGGAGTCATGGAGCATATGCTTGGGGCGGGTAGTGGGAATCGAACATGCATCGCTAACTTGAAAGGCTAGGGGTTATACTTGACTATTGACTCATCATTTTTAATTTTAACGTCTCTAATTCAAAGCTGTATGTAAAACTCTAGATTCATTCCGTTTTTTTTTTATGAAATTAAAATGGATAAATTGCTAAATTTAAGATGTGAATCGACTTATAAAAAATGACACATGTCTTATAAAAAGGATAGCCATAACATCTATATCATCGTTTTGTTTTAATATATTAGTTCAAAACGACCCATTTCTTAGATAATTCCTCCGGAAGAAAACGATTCTTATGATTTTTTTAGTTACTTCATTCTCTAATTAGACTACACGAAATCATGAGGGTAAGGGCAAAGCCCCCACCCTGCCACGTATACTAAGTGGACTTGCCCTCCACATAAAAAAAAAGTATGGGATGGTGTTGAGGCGTGGAGGGGCTTTGAAAAAAAATACAAAGTTCAAAGGAATTCAAAGGGAAACGCCGGTGGAGTTCTGCACCTCAAAAGTGGCAGTGCCCTCGGCAAGTGAGTGACGAGAAGTTTAGGGCTTGGGAGAGCGTCCACCCCCTTCTCCACTTTCCATTCCCTGTAGTCTTATATTTAAGATATGGTTGAGCTAGTTATGATCAAATAGTAAAGGGAGAAGGGGCACTCCAAGCTACTGGCCTGGTCCCAACTAATCATTAAAACAAATAAAATTTAATAACCACCAAATCACTAGCGACACTCCATGCTACAAAGCCTACCTACTTTTTTGTTTCATTTCTCATTTTAAAACAAATAAAATTAATAATAACACATTTATATAAAAACATAAATATATATATATATATATATATATAGGGTAGGGTTCCTGCGAGAAAATTGATTTTTGTAGGAAGGGTAGGAAATGTTTTAAACCGTTAGATCTTGGAATCAATGGCTTAGATTAAAAATGTAGATTTAATTAATTATTATGTAATTTTACTAATAGCTAGGGGTAAAAAGGTCCTATAAGTGTTTTATTTGAGGGTGTTAACGTACTTGTCATCCTTTTAAATTTAGAAATCATTCATCTTTCCTAGATATATGCGCCCCACATTCTCTCTCTTGGTATAACTTCTTTTAATTTCCTCTTGTAACAAAAAAATCCTCATTCATAAGGTTCTTCACAAAGAAAAACCCTAAGGTTCTTCACAAAGCCATTGCATAGACCTCTCAATCGGAGCTTAAACAACCACTAAATCACCGAATCATCTCTCAATCGGAGCTTTTTCCACAAGGCATATTCTGTTTATGTGTTTTATTTTATTTTGATTTATATAGATTATTGGTTCTTATCATTTCTGATTTATAAGTTTTAGATATTCTTTTTCTTACAGTTCATGTAAAGGCTATTCGGTTTGTGGGTGGTTTTTTTTGTTCTTATCAAATATTTAGTTCGATTTATAATGTTATAACAACTATGCATTTTTTTAATGTGTTTTTAACTCAGCTGATATAAAACACTCCTTAGGTTAAGCCTCTCATAACTGATGTAAACAAAGTTGTTATAAGACACTCTTGTATAAAAACACGACTGAATAAGACACTCCTGTGATAGAACAAATCTGTTATAAAACACAGTTGTTATCAAACACAACTTTTAATGTACTGTGAGGAACTATCTTTAGGACACGTATATTATAAAACACGCATGTTGTTAAAAACACTCTTGGTGTACAAGTTACTTTTTAAAACACTATTGACATTATAACACACCTTCAAACACCCCTGATGTTATAAAACACTCTTGGCATTATAACACACTTTGTAAAATTTTGATCGAATACCAAAACTAACAGCAAGCCAAACTTTTGTGGCAAATAATTATTATGGATAATGATATTGACATTGACATTTTGATTTAATATAAATATAATAACTAAAAATAAAACGCATTGATTTAATCTAAATAAAAAAGAAATCGACAGTTATTGAAATTGGGAGGTTTGGATAATCTGCACATTAATTACGAAATCAAAATAGAGAAAAACATGGGATCATCCAAAATTGAAAATAGAGGGAAAAGTCTATAATGCCCTTGATCTTGATTTTTAATCTAATGGTCAAGATCCTTTCCTACACTTCCTACACAAAAAATTTTCCTACCGGATCCTCTACCTATATATATATTAGTGAGAAACCCGCGCGTTGCGGCGTGACAATTAAACCAAACAAAAAATAGATGAAAAAACGTTAAATCACGCACATGCAAGGCGGCAAGTTAACTTGCCATATTAAAAAAAAAAGTTACAAATCATCATAGAAAAAGCTACTAAGTCGAAACAGTAACAAATTCACATAAAAGGGGAAATAAAAAACTAAAAAAACACTTTGAAGACTTGTCCGCCTCTACTTAGATGATTTGTACATTATCACACGCAATTTTTTTTTTTAAAACGAAGCTTACATTGAAACGTATATAAAAATAGTACCAAGATAAAACTTTACGTTGTTTAGTAGGGTAAGCTCGATTTTGCTCTCAATATGCCACGTTATTCATGCAGTAAATATTTCCTAAACGACTCAAATACCTAAAAGTTTAGTAACATTGTTATGAATAATAATAGATTAAAATAAAACATGTAGCATTATGAAAATTCTTTTTTACATGTTTTGTATTTAATATGTTTTGTAGAAATAAATGTCATGACCTATCATAAACATGACTCTTGATTTCATTTAGATTATTAAATATGATGCTTAAAAGACTATTTTGCCCTTAAAATGTAGTTATTATGTGCATTGTGTGTTGTATCATAAGCAAATTAACTTGTACCTCTTAAATTTTAAGAAGTCCTTGTCAAATGCTTTATAATATAGTATATATATATATATATATATTAATTTACGAGTGGTTTATGCTATGTAGGATTGTACATTATGCTTAAAGAGTGTATTGTGCAAGAGGTGGTTGTCTTCTCAGCTCTAGGGGTTGTACCCTTTGGGATTAACAATACTTCACTCATCTCTCTCATATGTCCGTCCTTTCTTTTCCTCTGTAAACAGGAAGCAACCACCATCACCGTTCATCTCCGCCACCCAGACTTCGCCTGAGATCAGATAAGGTTTGATGACGCTGATGGAAGCGGCCGTTGAATCCGTTGGGTGGTTGTCATGAATCCGGTGAGTGATGCGACGACAAGTGGTTGTTGTTGTCGTCTTCACAAGAAAAGTGTGTTCTTTTTTCATTCAATGATGGTGACTAACCGGTCAGTAGTGGTGTTGAATGAGGTGGTTGTCGTCGGTGGTGGTAGGTTTGTTTTCGGTGGTGGCGTTGGGTGTTAGGGGCGGAAGTCGGTGGGGTTGTTTCACGGAAAAAAAATACTTTAACAAAAGATGAGAGACGTCATGTTGAAGAGGTAGGAAAAGCCTTCAATTTGCATAAAGGAGGAAGAGTAACTTAATTTTACCCTAATAGTAAAGATTTCTGGGCCCTTGTTATACATAACTAGAGTCTTAGTGACTTGCGCGTTGCCGCAGGACACAATCTACACTCGTGCATTACTGTGAGACACAGTTAGAAATCCCTACGTATCGAAACAGAAATATCAGCGTTACCAGACAATTGCTTTGTTGATGATATAACTTCGTTTTCATGGAGTTTTCACGTTGAGAAAACTATAAATATGAATATGGTATTGGTTTGGTTTTTCAGAATGCATGAAGGAAAATAGCACTATACCGATAACGTAAGTACCAATCCCGAAAAATGGCAAAAATAGGTAACTGTAATGATGCAGAAAATGATTGGTGCCGTGCAGTACTGGTACCAAATGCTTATCCTTATACACTCACATACGTTGTGAAAACTATAAAAACGAACACGACACGGGTACCGTTGTTAAAACGACATTGGTTCGGTTCTCCAAAATAAATAAAAAGAGTTGTATACTGTTACCGAAAGTATCAATCCAGAAAATGGCAAAAATGGATACCGGTAAGGATACTGAAAATAGCGTGTGCATTAACAATATATAAATATGTTTTAAAGTGTAATGCATATTGTAAATAAAATGGCAGCAGCGTATTTTAGTTTTCAGACACTGTTGAAGTGTCTTTTAATTGATATAGTACTAGAGTTTGAGTTAAGCCCGCGCTCTGTGGCGGGCAGCCATTGTTCCGCAACCATATCGGTTGTTCCAACAAAGTGTTGTCCATTGGAAATATCATTACAATAAGTGGTTGGGCAATTTCTGGCTATTGGTTTGCAAAAAGAATGGTCACTGGGTATATTTAGAATAGGGATTCAGCATTTACCGGTACCATATCGAAAATACCGTTATCAAAAATCTCAAAAAATGGGTATCGGTATTCTTATATAAATATTGGTATTTACTGGTACCATACCGAATTGGTACCAGGAAAAGGGAAAAGTGGGTATCGATTCAATACCAAAAAAATAATTCAATACCAGTACCTAATACCATTTTTTTTCATCCCTAGAATCACTAATATAAATTTGTTTTCATAAACGACTTGTTTCAAATCTGATGTTACATGGCCAAATAAATAGTATGCATTTTAATAAATTGTTGTCCAATCATTAAGTTATATGTCCAATCATTAAGTTATATCTGCTTATCTATTGGAAAAATAGTAGGGAACCCG
Organism: Ambrosia x helenae; assembly: GCA_030844895.1. NCBI lineage: Eukaryota > Viridiplantae > Streptophyta > Magnoliopsida > Asterales > Asteraceae > Ambrosia > Ambrosia x helenae. The sequence continues at coordinate 9,222 of JAUTDX010000087.1, forward strand.
CGCGTTGTCGCGGAGTCAATAATATAAGGCGGGAATATAATTCAAACCTTAATATGAATAAAAAAAATAATGTAGAAGTTATATGTATGTATCCATGTATGTGTGTATCCTCTATTTTTTTAGGACTTTCAACCCCTACTTGTTAAAGATTTGCAACTAATTGAAAAAGACAATTGCTTTTCAACATTACTACTTATTTGGATAGAAATAAGGTGCAACTGTTTGCAACATCGTTTAAATCTGAATTTAGCTCACCTAAATTAGTTTACACACCAATGTATATCATGAAAAATACGAACCCTTCCAAAAAGAATAAAATTAAAATGAAAAAAAAACTGAAACATGCAAATAAATCACTATTCTCAACTGTTATTCCTTTGAACATTCTTGAAATTGATACAATTTAAGAAGGCATTAACATTCATTTTTCTTTCAAATCTCCAAATATTATTCAAACCCACTTAAAGGCCAGTTATAGAAACCTAAGTTTTCTATTGATCTGCACAGAAGAAGGTTTCCAAAAAAATAAAAAAGAACACCAGTTTTTGGCATCAATTTATGATGTGCAAAGCTTCTTTCACTTTGCCATATTATGTGCCAATGGTGACAACCACCCTACTATATTCCCCAAAGCTGTTTTCCATTCTCTTGAAAGAACTGAATCACTTTCTGTAAACCCAATTCCTTTCAACTAATACGTTAACGAAGACCGAATGTTATTAGGAAACATTGAGTAGATATCATCTCATGCATCAACACAACCAAGCTGAGATGATCTTATCATCGATCCTTGATTTCTTGATCATCGGTTTTTGTTGGGTACCAGAATTGAAGTTGTGTGATGCAAAACTTTTTACTTTAATTAACCATGTTTCAATGCCTCCAGAAGGCATGATTGCTTGTTTTTACATATATAGAGAAGCTAGCAATTTATACGTGTCTCGTGTCTCTTCATATTTCATAATTCAATTGTTAGATCATTGAAGGTTTTAACAGTTACATTGGTTCATGTTCTTCTTTAAGTTCTATCATAACTACTTGCTTTTAAAATTAAGTTAAAGAAAAAGTAACTAATGAATTTATTTATTTAAAACACATTTTGCAAACTCAATGTGATGAAGGCATTTGGGTTTTAATGAAATTTATGAAGGGGTTACATGTGGAGAGGGAGCATTATACGAGTTGTATTAGTGACTTATACATGTGCTATCAAATATTGTACATAGGGGCATAATAGGAAGAAAATGGTAAAAGTTAGGGATTTATGCTTGTGCCTCTTGATATGCCATCTTAAAATGGTTGTGAAAATACTATCCTAGCCATCTCTCCTGCTTAATAAGGTAACATAGAAACATAGATATACATAAGGTGATAGGGACAAAGGGTTACTGTGCATGTTAAGAGTAAAATGGTAAGCGGCGTATGTTAATTGTTGACACTGTTTCAGTGTCTCTAAATTAATAGTATAAATATAAATTAATTACTAAAAAAACTAAAAATACATTTAAACAAAACACACACACAATTAAGCTAAACAAAAACACAAAAACAATTAAACTTGATGAAAACTAGTTATCAAGGCGGATCTTTAACAATTGCCATTACGAGATGTGAGGAAACTCAGACCCCTGCTGAGCTTGGTGCTCGATTTGGGTGAGCCCAATTGTCACGTCGTCGTGCGTGCTCGGACCCTCCACCGCCAAAGTTCTTCGGTATAGGGTGTTGAAGCGCTCACACTTCTTGAAGAGGCCATCCCACTTTCAGTGAAAGGAATCGGTCGTGCGGTTAGTGTCACCCCCTAGCTCCTTGAAGTGAGCTAGGTCACAAGGCCACAGAGAGGGCCGCGGTGGAGTCAGTGTGTCCTTAACCTCGGTGTAGGCGGTTACCAAGGCAATCTCCTCCTCTTCAGTCTAACGAACCATGGTGGAGTTCGGTTGAATGTTGTGACGGTAGAGCTATGGTGGGTGATAATGACGGATGGTTGTGGTATTTATAAATAAACATTTGGACTAAAAAAAATAATTCTTTTGACCGTTTCATGACAGAACGGTCATAAAACTGGAATATTTTTAACCGTTGCAACTAAGCTAGGTGTAACCGAGCTGCTTAGTTTTTCAACGAAGCCGGAGGTGGTGACAGTGTAAATGTTCGGCTACGGTAACCGACGTACTCTAGACGACAAATCTCAGTCCACCCTAACAAGTTTCTGTCCTTTTTCGTATAAATATTGGATGGCATTTGATTTAAATAATAAATGGCATTAACTATGAGTTCGCCTAACATTCTCTATATATTAATTTTACGACACATCTACAGTAAACTAATATTTTATTTATATTGTTATTTATTGTTATTTTTGTCAGTAAACTAATATTTTATTTATATTGTTATTTAATGTTATTTTATTATAAGGCTATGGGGTGTGGTCACCCTTCCCCTTTCCTTCCCCCTTGTCGACGTCAGCGCCATGTCATTTCCCCCTTCCCCTCCCCCTTCTAGGGGAAATGGTTCCCCCTTCCCCCTTCCCTTTTTTATTGTTTTTCTTTTTTATTTATTTGTACATTTTATATTTCATTAATTTTTTTTCATTAAAATTAAAAACCAAATTACATATAAAATAAAAAACACTAAAAAAAACGAAATAAAAAAAATTAAAAAAAAAACGAAACTAAAAAAATTAAAAAAATACAAACTACTCGTTATCAACGTCATCGACACGGAAATTGTTCCAAATATGGTCGATTAAATCCGAGCAAAGGTTGGCGTGCATATTACTATCCTCTAATGCCCACCTGTTCGATTGTTGTTGTGTCGCGTCAACCGGCTCGAGATTCTCTTCAACGTCATTTGGGTCATACTCACATATCGCACGGCCTTCATCTTCGATTATCATATTATGTAGTATCGTACAAGCGTACATAATATATCTCAAGCTTTGTGGATGCCAAGCACGTGCGGGTCGCCCAATTACATGCCATTTCGACTTTAACACACCGTATAACCGTTCGACGTCTTTTCTCGCCGACTCTTGGCACTTTGCAAACTTTTTCCTTTTGTCGTCCGTGGGAATTTGTATGGTTTTCACAAGAGATGCATAACTTGGGTATATACCGTCAGCCAGATAATACCCGTGCTTATATTCTACCCCGTTGAGAACGAACGAATCATCCGGACCGGTACCATTAATGATGGGGTCGAAAACCATGGATCTTGCTAGAACATTTAAATCGTTACATGAACCAGCAACTCCGAAGAATGCATGCCAAATCCAAAGGTCTTGTGAGCAAACAGATTCTAGAATAATTGACGGCTCTCCAATGTCACCCCGCGTAAACTGCCCTTTCCATGCAGTGGGGCAATTACGCCATGGCCAATGCGTGCAATCGATGCTTCCAAGCATGCCAGGAAAGCCATGTTTCTCTGCATGGTGTGCGTAAAGCTTTTGGATTTCGTTCTTCGTTGGCGTACGCAAGTAAACTTTGCTATATAACTTGACGACATTTTCGGTAAACCGATACAAGCATTCCCGACTCATTCTAGCAGACATCCTTAAGTACTCATCCCATGAGTCACTAGCAGTCCCGTACGCCAACTGGCGAAGTGCGGAAGTGCACTTTTGTAGCGTCGTAAAACCTCGTCTTCCTCTAGCATCGTAGCGTAGTGTGAAAAACTCATCATAAGTAGCCATGTCGTTGGCAATTCGTTGGAATAATCGCCGACTCATTCGAAAGCGACGCCTAAATAGTTCGTCCGTGTATACGCAGTCGTCAGCGAAGTAGTCAGCAACCAAACGATCATGTGCACCTTAAATTAAAAAAAAAGTATAAAGAAAATATAATACCATAACATAAATATATCTAAAAAATATAACACATGAAATATAAAACATTAAGTAAATTAAAAGTTATAAAAAATAAAATATACCTTCACGATCTCTGTTTAAAGCGGCCCGTCTTGTTCTTGGTTCCGAAGTTGTTTCGTCGTCACTATCTACAAACTCCAACAATATTTTTGCCGTTTCAACCATCGCGCCCGCGAAAAAATTAGCAACGTTTGCCTCGTCTGAAGACGTACTCATGATTGTAAAAAAAAATTGTTGTGAAGTTTATAAAATTTGGGAATATGTATAAAGAGGGGGTAGTTTTATTTGAGTTTGTATAAAATGAAAGGTTAAATATATATATATATATATATATATAGATAAAAAGTTTTTTTTTTCTAACGGTACAATACACAACGGTCCAAATTGCAACGTTCAAATTTTCTTGAAAAGTGGGTCGGTACCATCGGTAGATTGTTGCCGTCTTCACTGAAGTGTGGTCGGGGGGGGGGGGGGGCGGTGTTCCCCTTCGTCAAAAGCAGCCAACTCAGCTGCCGATGCCCTCCCCCGACCCCATACCCCATAGCCTAATACCAAATATGAATACGGTAATGTTTTGTTTATTTTATTATTTAATTGTTATTTTGTTAGTATATTATATTGACAATTTAATAGTAGGATAGATTTTGTAGAGGATTAAAATTTGTAGACCAACGCAATATTCTTCGTTATTATTGGTCCACGTAATTGAAGATTATTGGCCCATGTAATTGGCCTACATATTCGAAGAAAATTGCTAACGTAATAGAAGATTATTGGCCCACGTAATTAACGAAATTGCTAGATAGCGGTATGACACTTATTGTCGCTAATAATGTTATTTTTAATGTCCACCAAACCTATAACGACACGAGCGTCCCGCAAACGAAGCGCGGGTAACTAAAACACTAGTATATATTAATACAAAGACACTTTAATAGTGTATTTGTTTTAATATATATATATTGGCCACTAACTTTTACGTTAACTTTATTTCTGCCACTAACTTTTAGGTTAACTTTATTTTCTTCTAATTTGACCACCAAACTTAGACCAACAAACTTTTAGCCTTTAGGATTTAAAACTTTGGCCACTAACTTTTAGCTTTCAGGATTTCAAACTTTGACCACTCAACTTTTTTAAACTTGCATTGCACTTTGGCCAAAATTTTTGCTTTTAGGATTTCAAACTTTAACCACCAAACTTTTAGCTTTTAGCCGCGAGTATTTTTTTGAAGCTCACGCAAGAACAACAGTCACTTAATATTATCTTTTATGTCCACGAAACAGGAGCTCCCACAGCGACGCGCGATATTTAGCGTCCACCAAACACTCAACGCAACAGGAGCTCCCGCCGCGTTTCGCACAACAGCCGCACCCGCGGCGAAGCGCGGGTAACTAATACCTAGTTATTATAACACAAAAGTTTTTTGATAAATTATAAAAAATTTAAGGCAACTTTAAATTCAACCCATTTTGGCTCCCAAAAAACTTTTATTCATCTCCCCAAATATTTATTTATTTATTTTTTTTTGAAGGCAAATTTCATTCAACAAACAACCGGCAATATCTCTAAGCTAGAGATACGCCACAGCAATACAATTACAAGGAATCGAAATTGAAATTACACCACCGTTTCCATTCTATCGTATCCTTTTTAAACCTACTCTTGTACCACAGAAAGCCCAAGGATTTAACATCTGACACGATCTTAGCCGCATCCGTAGCTATACTTGAAAAAATCTTTTCGTTCCTAGCCTTCCAAATACACCAACACTTAATAATAAATATGTCGTACACAACCTGTTCCTTAGTCTTCGAAATCTGCATGTAATCAGGGTACTTCAATATGTCTTGAACGGCAAAAGCAAAAATCGGCGGTAGTTTACACCAAGAAGAAATCCTTGACCAAACTCCCATCGAAATCCTGCAAGCCGTGAATAAATGGTCCGCCGTGTCTTCTACTTCTCCACAAAACGTACACATGCCATCCCCCACGTAGACACCTCTTCTACGAAGAGCATTGGAAGTAGGAATACGATCTCTAGCCGCACGCCACATAAAGACATTGCACTTATTAGGAACCCAATTGGACCACCTATAATCAAACCGGTTGTTATTGATAGTGTCTGATGTCAACCACTTTCTGACCTCCTTAACAGAGAATTCATTGCTACCGTTCGCGGCCCAAGACCAACTATCTTCATTTTCCGAGAGTTTAATGCCATCGCACAATCTGTGTAAGTTAACAAGCTGACGCAGCTCTTCATCCGAAGCAGGATAGCGAGTCCAATTCCACGAAACAACCCATCTATTACCAATCAGAGTGAACCTGTTAGCAACCAAACAACGTTTGTCTTGTGCTATTCTGTATAGGTCCGAAACAAGGTCTTCAAGCTCCCTTCTTGAGCCCAAGGGTCTAGCCAAAATTGGACGGATCTGCCATGTCCGATATCCCCTCGAATAAGATCACAAAAACTTCTACCTTGGACCTTAGTGCTGAAACCGAGAGACACAATCTTGCTCCAAGTGCCCGTCACATTCTTATTACAAGGGAACGGCTCCCATCTTCTAGAAGAAAAATGAATCGCATCTATCACCTTACGCCACAAAGCTTTCGTTTCAACCCTATAACGCCACAACCACTTTAAAATCAACGCTTTGTTGCAAACCTCTAGGCTATTGATCCCCAATCCTCCGTTTTTCTTGGCCTTTGTGACCTCCTCCCAGGCCACCCAATGGATCTTATTTTTATCCTCATTACCTCCCCAAAGAAATCGCTTCATAATCACCTCTAATTTTTTAATAACACCCAAAGGCGCCTTATATAACGAGAAGTAATATGAAGGGAGGCTTTCAAGAACCGATGTAATAAGTGTAATCCTTCCTGCCATCGATAAAATACACGCTTTCCATCTCGAAAGGCGTTTCCGAAACACCTCTACAATAACATCCCAGTTTGCAATACGGTTCATATTTGCCCCAACCAAAATACCCAAGTAATTAAACGGAGTGGCTCCCGCCCGACAACCTAAACCACGCGCTTGGGCATCAACATCCTCTAAACTTTTCCCAATACCATATAGAATAGATTTTTGCAAGTTGATTCGAAGGCCGGATACAAGATGAAAAATCCGAAGAATTCTCTTTAGAGTATTGAAATTAAAATCGGACCATTCCCCCATCACCATGGCATCGTCAGCATATAACAAATGAGAAACCGAAACCTGACCGTCTCGAAATCGCACTCCATCAAAAGCCCCACTATCATTAGCTTTCCGGATCATACTCGAAAGGGCCTCCATGACAATAATAAACAAGAACGGAGAGAGCGGATCCCCTTGGCGAATACCTTTTTCACAATTGAATTCAAATGTAGGGGATCCGTTCACCAGAATAGACGTTCTAGCAGACATTAAAATGCCTTTCACCCACTTGCACCACAATTCCGGGAACTTCATTTGTCGCATAATGGATACAAGGAACTCCCAATTGACATTGTCGTAAGCTTTCTCAAAATCTATTTTGAAGAAAAATAGATCTTTACCATACCTTTTAGCCCACGAAAATATTTCACTAATAATCAATGGCCCGTCCAAGATATATCTTCCCGATAAAAAAGCCGATTGCGTCTCATGAGTAATTTTCCCCATCACCACCTTTATACGATTAGCTAGTAACTTCGATATCAACTTACTGATCACACCAATAAGTGTTATAGGACGATACTCACCAAGATTAATTGGGTCTTGAACTTTCGGGATAAGAGTTACAAATGACGAACCAACTCCTCTATTAATAATTCCGTGCTCCGCAAAATAAGACATAACGTCCACAAAGTCATCTGCAAACACCTCCCAAAATCGTTTAACAAAACGAAAATTGAACCCATCCGGACCCGGGGCCTTATCACTACCACAGTCAAAAACGGCTTCTTTAATTTCCTGAACATCGAATGGTTTAACCAAATTCTCCGCGTCAACTTCGCTCAAACACTTGAGACCGTGGCACCACAGTTGAGGCCGGACATCCAAATCCTCAATAAATTTATCTTTGAAAAACCGATAAGTGTGTTTCTTCACCTCCGATGGCTTAAAGACCCAAGTATTATCAATCATCAACCCCGGTATATTGTTACACGTCTTCCTTTTATTAATCATACCATGAAAAAACGCCGTGTTTTCATCCCCCTCCTTTGCCCATTTCACCCTAGATTTTTGTCGAATGTCTCTCGCTTTCCGGTTTTCAATTTCATTCAGCTTGTTATGACCCTCATCTAACACCCATTGCTCGGCGTCAGTAAGATCCCTCTCCTCAATAATCGCATCCAATTCCAACAGGTCTTGCTTAAGTTGTAGTTCCTCCTCTTGTTCTGTAAACGTAAATTTCTTCCGCCACTTCACAATAACCTGCCGAATCTTTTTGAACTTACCCATTAGCTTCACATCTGGCGGCCCCGAACCTGAGTATTCCTTGGCTGCATTAACCACCATCTCGTCAAACCCATTAATATTCAACCAAGAATTAAAAAACCTGAAGGGTTTGGCACCGTAGTTTCGCGCCTCGACTTTCAAAACCAAAGGACTATGATCGGATTTCTCTCTTCCAAGAGCACGATACTCCGCGTTCGTCCATTCATTCAAACCATTCCAGGAAACAAATATACGGTCAATACGACTACATTTATTCCCCATGACGAACGTAAATTTCCTCCCCTTTAATTGGAACTCATGAATCCCAACTTTATCAATGAACTCATTGAATTCGTAACTAACCGATGGTATAAATTTGGATTTCCGTCTTTCATCAGGATCTCTAACGCAGTTGAAATCACCCCCAACAATCCAAAATCTATGATCGCTAATAATTCGCCGTTCCAATTCATTCCAAAGGACTCTTTTATCAACTATCTTTTGAGGTGCGTACACATTTATCATAACCTTCTCCTTCCTAGAGTCCTTAAGAAAACCGTGTATCATCAAAAAATACTTATGTTTCTCGACAGAAATCATCTCAAACTTATTTGAATCCCATACCGAAAGAAGGCCTCCTGAACGCCCTGAAGCCCCAACCCACTCGTAACCGTAAGCACCATTACCCCACAAATTACCAACATTCACCCCCTCTAGAGAGGTAAATTGAGTTTCCTGGATCATGATAAAACCCACTTCATTAGCTATACGTAAACCTCTAATCCACGTACCTTTCTCGTGACATCCCAACCCATGAATGTTTATGGACAAAACATTCATTTAAAACCTGATTGACAGCCTTCTTGAACCACTTGCTTTTTGACTTTCTGTCTAAAATTATCCAAATCAATAGCTCCCACCAGGTTGGCAAAGCTCAATGTTTTCTCAACTTCAGCTTGAACGTTATTTATTTGGGCATGCTCGATATCAACAACCTCATTGTCACCTACAACCTGTGGCAAAACGTTAGATGGAAGATTACCCGGATCCTGACCCTCCAAACTAAAGATGAAGCGATCAATATCATACGGGTCGTTATCATCCCGGCTTCTCTTCTTCGGTCGTTCACATCCTGTGGGTGAGTTTGAGTTGCTTCGATCCGTTTTTTTCCTCGCAAATGACCCGCGTTTCCTCCTGTTCTCGTTATTCTTAATCCCCTCAGTGAAAGTAGTAGGTGCCGCCTCATAATCATTCGATCCATTATCAACAGGGGTTATAGTGCTATCAACAGTTATTCCATTCTCCATATGTATCTCCGACCCATGTGACTCATTAGACTCAACCTGTTGGTCAGCATCCCCACCCGTCTCTAGCTCGTCTTCCATATCATCATTTGGTTCGTCATTTTCAACTAAACAATCCGGTACCCAAAGACGAATCTCCTCCTCCACCAACACTGGATAAACCTTCCTATTCCAATGTAGGTTCACAACTTTCTGAATCCTCTCCACCTGTTTACAAAGCACACCACCACACGCATATGAAAGATCTTCTCCGTTATCTGAAAATTCAGCAGACTGTATCACCGAACCAAAGTTGGAAGCTAAGTTATCAAAAACCTCCGAAGTAGATACGCTCAAGGGAACTCCATAAAACTTTAACCATGCAATCCGTTCATGCTCGTACCCTTGCCCCTTCCATACTTCCAGTACTGAAAACATCTCATACCACGATTCTTTCTCATCCAAAAACGCTTTCACTTCGTCTATACTATCAAAAACCAACAGCACATGTAAACCACCAACATACTTGATGTTAATACTAGTCTTGGCAACCTTCTGTAGAGCTTTCCTTAATCCAATGAGGTCTTTCAATGTAAAAACCCTCCCCAAAAGAGCACGGTCGAACCAATAATCAAAAGCTTGAACATCATCATGCACAACAACATCACAGTGCCCGATTTCTGGTTCCTTATTGAGTAAAGTATCCCTGAAAGTTCTACCCCCATCATTGCTAGCATCCATGTTATGGATTGCTGAATCAGTAGCATGTACCGTAACATTCTCATGCACATTCTCATGCACCGGACCACTCGCAGCACCTTCTTTGGCTATCGGCTGTTGTTTAGTCACCTTGCTTTGTTTCAGATCAACCCCATCAACAAATCTAGCCAAGACGACGTACAGCTTGTACGTCTCAATCCAAACATCCTTAAACAACTCTTCTAAATCACCCATATTCCTTCCATTCTTAAACGAAACGAAACCGAATCTTTTACCCAATTTATCGTATTTTCTAGCGATATACGTACCTTGGATCTCTCCATAATCTTTAAAGACACGTACCAAATCCGCTGAAGAACACCGAGGAGGAAGATTGGAGACAAAGAATTTCGTGACGGACGCCCCACTGCTACTACCCTGCTGATGAGAATCCCTATTCCTGTCTTTGAACGGTACATCGTACCACTGGTCCACTTTGTATTTGCCCTTTGCCATCATGTTGGATGAAGAAACCCAAATATTAATTACATTCTAAAAGCAACATACTAACACAATGTAACACGCCCGAAAAAACCCTGTAGATAGTACTAATACAAAAAAAATCTTTCTACCCTATGTCATCAAAAGTGACCCGTTTCACCCACTCCACATTGCTTACCACCCCCTATGCTTGCACCCAAAAACACCCATGAAAAGCATTCCTCCGAAGGTATCATTAATCATATGTTTAAAAATTAAACAACTATTTTTACCCACGCGTTGTGGCATAAATTTGTTTGGCTTCACTTTGATATTAAAAGTGTGGATTCTTGGGAAATTCGTTCGGTTTGGAAATTTTAGAGTTAATGTATATAGAAAATTGAGAAGGAACCCATAAATAAATAGAGAAGGAACTCATAACAAAATGTGAAAAGTGTTCCACTGGTTGGCTGCACAGTTTCTAAACTTGTCATCCTAGGTTTAAGTCTCGGGTGTTGCTTTATATATGGTTTTCTTTGTCACAGTTTCTAAACTTGTCATCCTAGGTTTATGTCTCGGGTGTTGCTTTATATATGGTTTTCTTTGTCTTTTTTACTTGTAATATGTTGTATCACATAATCTCTATGCTTGTAGTATCTTTCTTTATTGTTTCATGTGTTAGAAACTTTAAATTTAGGGATGTTAATTTTTAACTTAATGAAACGTGAACTTGATATTAGGTAGGGAACAACTCTAGGTAGCATTTTTATTCGTATTTATATTATGTGCTTTAAATTTCTAATAACGATGTTTCTTTTCAATTGATGTATCAGTATTTTTATTATGTGATGAACCTTGCCCGATCCGTTGTATCAATATTTTTTATTATGTGATGAACCTAGATTATCCAACCCGATTTTTTTATGTTCAGTCATACGAAATTGAAGCATCTAAAAATGTGAACTCAGTGAAAAACATTTGTGGATTCGCCACTGGTTGATACAATATTTTACGTTTGTGACATTGACGTATTTAAATACATATGAAACGTAAATTTATGTTTGTTTAAATGATACAATGATTTTTCTTTTTATAAATGTTAGGATCTGAGTTTGATTGTTTTGATTGTTTAACTAAATATGATAATAGTGAAAGGAATATAGAATGAAAGTGCAGCGGAATAATAAACTGTTAATCAAAACAAGAGAGTAAATGTTTTCAGATCGAAAGCTTTCATTTATCTAAAAGATTACAATCGTACAATTACTCCCCCTCAGCCTGATCACACAGTGTTTGTCTGAGAGAATGTTTGTGTGTGTGATGCAATAGAACAGTACAAGCACTGTTCTATTTATAGACAGACCTAAACCACTGATGACCTAGGCTGACGTCACCTAAGACAGTGACCTCTAACAGAATAACAAACATAAAACATCTGCCTATTACAAACTACTGTTACATTGAAAACACTGATAGTAAACAGCTGTTGTAGGAAAACTCTGATGGTCTTGTATCCACTGCTGAAGCCTAAGTGCTGTTGGCTCCAGCAGTGCTTTAGTCTTCAGTACTTGAATCAGCAATTGTTCTTCATCAGACCTTTGGTCAGCAGTTGTTCTTCATTAGTTGTTTATTCAGCAGTCCTTTGTATCAGCAGTTGTTAAGCAGTTGTTTGGATAGAGCAGTTGTTAGAGTCAGCAGTCTTTTGGGAGAAGTAAGTTGTAAAGACTGTTTATTGAAAGGATCAAACTGTTAGTATATTTTGGCTTTCTAATCATCTGTTCTTCTCCAGGTCAGCAGACCCAACAATCTCCCCCTAGAACAGATGATGCCAAAACTCAGCTTTATTTATTGATCTTTATTCCTCATCAGACTTTCTCTGATTTGACCTTTGAATTGTAATTCAAAGTTCAGAGCAAACAAGTCTTCTTCATATCTTTCTAGTTCCAGATTTAGCAGTGTATGGTGATCCTCTGCACATAGACTGTAAGCATCATCCATGCTGATCTTCTGAACCCTTCCATCTGACCGGAGCAATGTCAATTCATGGTTGTCTTTGTTGACTTTCCATTTTAGAATCTTTGAGTCAGTGGATTTGCTGAGTTGAATCTTTATTCTTGATGAGTTGGGTGAAGGTGGTCTTCCAATGAGTTCTCTGAGCTTCTCTGTTGTAGGATCAGAGAAGAAATGTACTTGATTGAAGAGCCCTTCCTTGATGAATGTATCAGCAAACTTCCTCTGATCTTCCTCTGACATTTCCTTCTGTTTCTTGAACTGTCTTCTTGCAGCAGTTGTTAGATCAGAGGTTTCAAGTAAGCTGTCCAAGGTAAAAGTCTGTTGGGGTCTCTTCATTATTGGCTCATCAGTGTAAACAGGTTTTCTTGGTAGGCTGGGATCCTTCTTTCTGTTTTCTTCCAGACTTTTGTATGTCTCAACCAACCTTAGCTCAGACCATCTAGAAACTGACCTCATTTCCCCATAGTTGGCAGCTACTATCTCTTGCCTCATCCTTTTAAACTTTAAGGCTCTGACTGGGTCTCTGCCTTTGCCAAAATTAGGAGTAGAGACTTTAGCCTTGGGGTCTTTGGCCATTTCTTCAATTCTGAGAAGTTCTTCTCTTAATGCATGTGTGGTCCAATCATTGAACTGCTTCTTGGTTGCTTTGTAAGGCTTGGTTGCCATGATCTGTTCCAGAAGAGAATCCCTTACCTCCTTTTCCAAGTCACCACTGAGAGGCATGGAGGACATGGAGTTGCTCAGGGTCTTAGCAAAATCCTCAATCCTTCTGAGTTTGCTAAGCTCTGCTGAATGGATGCCCTGAGCAGTCCTGTCATCCTTCCCTTTGCATTTCTCCTTAATGATGGCATCCACCTGTTCACCCTTGTATTTCAGATATTTATCAAGGTTGAGGGGAACAGGGAAGTTTGGGAGAGATGGGAAGGATCTTTCTGATGGCTGTTCAGTATTGTAGAAGGATTGTAATTCCCCCTTTAGTAGATCAAGTTCAAGGGGATACTGAACAACCAATGGTGTAATGGTTGGTGGTGGTCTATGGGATCTAAACTTGGATGTGTGTGGTGAGAATGATGTGATTGGAATAGCTGTGATAGGAGGAGTGGATTGTGCAGTTGAGGTGGTGTTTGGTGATGTGTGTATGTTTTCATCATGTACTACAAAGGTTGATTTTCTCTTCCTTGTCTACATGATTTTAGGGGATGGTGATTTGGTAGCAGTGGTTGGATTAACATCTGTTGGCCTTTTAGTAGAACCAGCAGATGTTGGGGATTTGGCTGGTGATGTAGGTTTGGTGGTTGTTTGTTCAGGTGTGTATGTTGGTTTGGGTACAGTGGTTTGGGAAGCAGTGTTTTGGGTGGTTTCAGTGTTTTGGGTGGCAGTGGTTTCAGTAGCAGTGGTTTTGTCAACAGAGGTGTTTAACTTAGATGGTGGTTTTCTGACATGCTTAGCAGGCCTTTTCATCCTTTTAGAGGATCCCACATCTTCAGTTTCCTGTTGTTGTTTCTTCTTGAGTTCTACTAATGACTCTGCTTTAACTTCCAAGGTGTCAGCTCTTTTCTGTTTTTCTTGAGCAGCCTTTTCAGCTTCTATGTTTGCAGAGTCATCAACTGCTTTGTTCTTGTCAGTGGTTTGTTGTGGTGCTGTTGGTGTTGCTTGTTGTTGTTGTTGTTGTGGAGATGTTTTAGTAGACTCTGGTTTGTTGGCAGACTTGGCTTGGCCTTTTTGAGAAGGAGGACAACCAAAGGGATCTAGCTTTGGTAGCCTATCTCTGCCACTCTCCCCCTTTTTGGCATCATCAGCCGTGAAAGCATCATCAGTTTCATCCCTGAGAATGGTGGTAGGGGCAGAGCCAGTAGTCTTCAGCAGGTGGTCCTTGATGGCTTTAATATCAGCATGGGTATCTTTGTACCTTGCATCTACCATATTTCTGATCTCAGCCATATAAGTCTCATGTGTCTGATCAGCCAGTTTTCTGTGAGCTATGATGATGGGGGAAACGGATTTCCATAGCTCACTGGCTATATCAGCTGTTGATGGTTGACTCTTGGAAAGGTCTGCAATAGAGCTCAGTATAAGCTTGACATCAGATTTGATGTCAGCTACAGAGGTTTCAATTACAGAAACTATGTCCGTCAATTCTTGGTATTTTGACCCATCTCCTAAGTTAATAGGATCATCTGAGTCCCTACCAGTGGTAGTTCTACCTGATTCAGTCCTAATAGGTGAACCAGATGCCCCTTTTTCTTGGTACTGGGGACTTCCAACTGTTTTTGGAGACACTATAGTGGCTTCAACAGTTGTTGCCTTCAAGGGAGTCTTAGCAATGTAATCACTGTCCTGATGTGAGAGTGGTCTCTACATCAGTAGTGGCTGCTCCACTTGAAAACTCACCTAGAGTTGCATTGAACTCAGGTGGTGTAACCTCCTCTTCTGTTTGTTGGATAGCAGATTGAATATTCTCAGGACCAGTCACATGTGGGAGTATACTCTCAGTGACAGGTGGAAGAGAGGAACTGGGATCTTCCTGAGATTTGTCAATTGCCTCAAACAGGGGTTGCATGGTTTGTGGGACATGAGGTGATGGTGAGGGTGGAGGAGTAACAAGAGAATTAGCCCTGGGAGAGGGGCTTGTGAACATTTGGCCAAGGGACTCAAATGTATCATGATGTGTGTCCCCTTGGCTTACAACATGATCCTTTTGGGAGGATTCATGAGGAGTTTGGTCAGGTGGAGGTATATCCAACTGTTGTGAGGAAGTAACAACAGTGGTTTCAGGTTGCTTTTGTGGTGCAACAGAGGTTTCTTCTGGTACCTCATCATCCAGAAGCCTCATTTGTGGTTGAGTGGTGGTTTTTGTGGATGGATGTTTCTTTTTGGAAGTGGCTGGTGTGGGTTTCACAGCACTGGATGTAGTGCCATGATCACCAGGAGCAGTGGGCTCAACAACAGAGGTTTTGACAACAGTTTTTGTCTTTGTCCTCTTTGTTTGTGTTTTAGAAACTTTTGACACTTTAGACACTTTTTCTTGGGTGCTTCCACCCAGCATTCTAGTGAAAGTTTCATCAGTTAAGCTTTTCATTTGCATTGCATCACCCTTTTTGAAAACTTTTTCTGGTAAGACTTTTTGTAAGATTACACTAAGAATTCTTGGGTAAATAAGAAAAGCATTGTTAGACCCAGACTTGACTGCTTTCACATTTGATACTAAGTCCATGAACAATCCTTGGGAAAGATTGAAGTCAAAGTTTGACAACATGGCATAACCTAGATATTGCATCCTTAATGGAATTTCATTAAAGGATGTGGACTTAGCAGAGACACAAAGAAGAAGAGTATGGAAGAAAAATTTCATGACTGGAGGGAAAAACTTTTTGAAAAGAGTTGATCCAGTCATCTGACCATCATACCCTCTTTCTTGGAACTCAGTGTGAAGCTCTGTTTTAGTAAAGGAGTCCTTACCTGCCAGGTCATTCAGTGTGAAGGTTGTGGATATGGTTTCAGGGGTAATAACGATACTAGTTTCTCCAATTTTGGAAATAATGGAAGTAGGCTTTTTGTCTTGGAGTAAAAACTCAGCATTCAACCAAAATTCTTGGAGAGTATCAAGATAAATGGGGGCGTCAGCGGTTAAGATGGGTAAGTATTTGGAGTTTAGGAGAATGTCGATGGTGGAATGGAATGAAACGTTGTCATCTGTTTTAACCAGATAGGGGAGACAATTGTGGGTGGCTTTAGCTTGAAAATCCATTGTAATGGATTTTGAAGGTGAAGATGATTGAAATTTGATGGAGGGTTAGAGAATGAAGAAGGCGGTTTTCAGTATTTTGAATACAATGAAACAGTGTAACGTCTGTTGTGGTAAAACAGGGTTTTTATAGGCTCAATGAAACCGCTGATGTGGCCAAACCTCTGCTTATATGAGCAGACGTGGCAATCATCTGATGGATGAAACATCTGGTAGAGAACAGCTGTTTTTGGCAAACAACTGATACAAACAGCTGATGGAACCAACTGTTTTTTTTTGTATAGATATAGTATAAATATATAAGGAAACAGTTGTTTTATCTGAACAGATGTTCTGAAACAGATTTTTCAACTAACAGTTGTTTGATCTGATCAGATGTTTTGAAACAGATTTTTCAACCAACAGTGGATATGAATGAAACAGTGGTTGTTTTATCTGATCAGATGTTATAAACAGATTTTTCAACCAAACAGCTATTTGAAAAAAAAAATTGATTTTCTGAAACATTTTATTATGATTTATTGAAAATTTATTTGTTTAATCCATGTTTAACATACCAATTCTGGAAATCAGATTTGTAAAGGTAGATGTGTCTAAAGCTTTTGTTAACACATCTGCCAACTGATCCTCTGTTGGAACATGGTGCAGAGAAATCAAACCTTTTTCAAAGCTGTCTCTGACAAAATGATGTCTTATGTCAATGTGTTTGGTAGTGGAATGAGAGATTGGATTCTTGATGATATTTTCAGCAGCTTGACTGTCCAACATGAGTGGAGTTTGAAGTGCAGTTATCCCAAAATCCAGTAGTTGATTTTGAAGCCACATGAGTTGGGCTGTACAGCTTGCAGCAGCAATGTATTCAGCTTCAGCTGTTGAGGTTGAAACAGCTGCCTGCTTTTTGCTTTGCCAGGAGACTAAGGCATTCCCTAGAAATTGGCACCCTCCTGATGTGGATTTTCTTGTGGTGTGACAGCCAGCAAAGTCACTATCTGAATAACCTGAAAGCTCAATGTTTCCATTAGCAGGATACCATATACCAAGTGTGGGAGCACCTTTGAGGTATCTGAATATCCTTTTCACAGCAATAAGGTTTGACTTTCTGGGTGAAGCCTGGGATCTTGCACAGACACAGGTAGCAAACATAATGTCTGGCCTAGATGCAGTTAAGTACAATAAAGACCCAATCATGCATCTATAATGTGTTTGATCAACCAGCTCATCCTTGTCATCAATAGTGAGCAGCTTGACTGTACTTATGGGAGTGCTACATGGCTTACAATCATTCATCTCAAATTTGGTTAATAAATTCTTTACATATTTGTTTTGGTGAATGAATGTGCCATTTTGCAGTTGTTTCACTTGAAGACCAAGGAAACACTGAAGCTCACCCATGGCACTCATCTCAAACTCTGCTGTCATGAGTTTTCTGAACTCTTCACACATTTGGTTACATGTGGATCCAAAAATGATGTCATCCACATATATTTGAACAATCATTAAGTGTTTCCCTTTCCATTTAAGAAATAAAGTTTTGTCTATTTTACCTCTTGTGAAGCCAATGGATAAGAGAAATGTGGAAAGAGTTTCATACCAGGCCCTTGGTGCTTGTTTAAGTCCATACAAAGCTTTGTTGAGCTTGTAGACATAGTCAGGATGGAATGTGTCTTCAAAACCAGGTGGCTGACATACATAAACCTCCTCCTGAATTTTGCCATAAAGGAAAGCACATTTGATGTCCATCTGATACACCTTTATGTTGTGGTTGACAGCAAAGGCTAAAAAGAGTCTGATGGCTTCTAGTCTTGCTACAGGAGCAAAAGTCTCATCATAATCTATTCCTTCTTCTTGTCTGAAGCCTTGAACCACAAGCCTGGCTTTATTCTTGAAAACAATACCCCTTTCATCAGTCTTGTTTTTGAAGACCCACTTTGTTCCTATAGGACAAACATCCTTAGGAAGTGGTACAAGCTCCCATACTTGTTGTCTTTTGAATTGAAGAAGTTCTTCTTGCATGGCTTCTACCCAACTGTTGTCTTTCAGTGCCTCTTGGTACTTGACAGGTTGTGTGAGGGATAAGAAACCTGCAAAAAGATAGATATTTGAGGATTGGCTTCTTGTGAGCACACCCTCTCTGATGTTGCCAATGATCTGGTCTGGTGGATGAGCTCTTAAGTAAATAAGATCTCCCTGATATGGAACAATGGCATTTTGAGGTGATGGACAGAGGTTTGGTGACTCTGTTGGTGTAACATCTGTTGGTACTTCTGTAGTGCCATCAGATGTTTGGAATGGTAATGGAGGAATGGGTCCAAGTGGTGTGAAACTTGACTGACTTTTGTCAACAGATGATTGACTTTTGTCAACAGATGATTGGTCAGTGATTGTGAGGGGTGAAGCAGTGGTTTGAGGATAAGACTGGCCAACAATGGTTGACACAGCTGTGGCAGAGTTTTGACAATTGTTTTGAACAGCTGCTTCCTCTGAGGCAGAATAGATTTTGTAGTGATTGGGGATCACAACATCTGTTCTGTAATCTTGTTGTGGAGACTGTGGAATACCTGCATTGTTAGTTTTAACAGTGATATCTTCAAATTTGAATTTATCTAAATCAAATAATTCAGCAGGGTTTGCAGGGATTTTTAGGGATGAAAGTTCATTGAACTTTACATTCAGAGTTTCTTCTATTGTCTTGGTCCTTGTGTTAAACACTTTATAGGCCTTGGCAGTAGAAGAATATCCCAGAAAATAACCACAGTCTACTTTAGCTGCAAATTTTGAAATGGAATCTTTGAGATTTAAAATGAAACATGGGCAGCCAAAGATTTTGAAGAATGAAATTAATGGTTTGATTTTGAACAGAATCTCATAAGCAGTTTTTTGATGTCTGGGGTTGATCAAAACTCTGTTTTGAACATAGCAAGCAGTGTTTACATCTTCTGCCCAAAAGGACAGTGGCAAACCAGAATCTGCTAGCATGGTTCTTGCAGCTTCTATAAGAGTTCTGTTTTTCCTTTCAACCACCCCATTTTGTTCTGGTGTTCTTGGGATGCTGTACTGCCTCACAATCCCTTTTGACACACAGAAGTCATCCAACTCCTTATTCTTAAACTCTGTTCCATTGTCACTCCTGAAGACTTTTACTGGCAAGTCATATTGTTTTTCAACTTTAGTGACAAAGTCCTTCAATATACCTGCAGTCTCATCCTTAGAATGTAAAAAGTAAGTCCATGTAAACCTAGAAAAATCATCAACTATGAAAAGACAAAATCTCTTTCTTCTTAGACTCATGATTTTAACAGGGCCAAACAAGTCCATGTGCAACAATTGTAGACACTGACTGGTTTTGGACTCATTAATGGATTTGTAAGAGCTTTTATGTTGTTTCCCTTTTAAACAAGAAACACAATGCTCATCACATTTAAATTCTTTTGATGGTAAACCTCTGACAAGGCTTTGTTTGGAGAGTGTGTTGATAGTATTAAGGTTGGTGTGACCCAATCTCCTATGCCACAATTCTGTCTCCTTAGTGGAGGCAGCAGAAAATAGACAGACATTTGCCATAGGATTATCCTTTAACATATCAACAACATACACATTGCCACTTCTATGAGCAACAAGTTGTGCTTTGCTCTCAGCAATAATGGTATCAATCTTTTTCACCACTTCTGGCCCAATAATCTTACAAGTTTTCTTTGTGAAAAAATGAGCCATAACATTTGTCACTCATTTGTGAAACACTCGGAAGATTAAACTTGAGATTATCAATAAGATTGACATTTTCAAACTTGATTTTTCCATCTTGTACAGTCCTTGAACCCAACACCTTACCTTTTGAATCATTACCAAAGGATATATCACCCCCTCCATGAGCCAAGAAGTCCAGAAGAAGGGCTCTACATCCTGTCATGTGCCTGGAGCCTCCACTATCTACATACCAAAGACTATCTAAACAAGCAGAAGCTCCCTGCACATCAGTAAATGATTAGTTTTGGTGAGTGTCCAAAGCCAGTTTGGCTTTGGATGGGTCCTCAGACCTTTCAGACTCAAGCTTTGGAAGGTGATCAGTGGTTTGGACCAATTTTTGAATTAAGTTCAACAACTGCTGCTGACCATTTGCCAGTGCTTGGATGTCAACACTTGGGGCAGCAGTTGTTTGATCACTTCCTGACAGATGATAATACCCATATGGATTTCTGTTCACTCTTGGTTTAGAGGGTCTTTTTGGCTCCTCATAAACATGTGGCAGACTGTGACATGGAGGTTGACCATAACCTCTTGGGTATTTGCTTGTGGGTGGAGCATCTGTTACTTGGACATCTCTAGAAGCAGATGTTTCAAGCCTTTTAGTAACAGGTGCTTGGACAGGAGTGAAAGTCTGTTTGGGCTTTCCTTTTGAAGTACTGACCACAGGGTTTGCAAGAGTTTTAGCTTTGTATTCTTGTATTTTAACATCAAAATTTTTGAGATACAAGCACTCTTTGGTCTTGTGATTCTTTTTCCCACATATTGAGCATGTGGCTTTGGAATCACATTCACTTGTTCCTTTGTTAATGTCATATGCTTTTAGAAGAAAACAGTTTTTAGTGACATGATTCTTCTTTTCACAGAAATCACAGAACAAGTTGACAGTCTTTTCTTTCTTCTTCCCCTTTTCAGCCTTCTTTTCAGCAGATGTTTGAGCATTTGCTGGAAGATTTTTCATGGGAATGACTTTTGCCAAGGGAATGACCTTTGCCTGAGGAGCTGCCTTTCCCTCAGGTGTTTTGAAATCAACAGGTTTAAAATTCTCAAGAGTATCACACTCATCAGACCAAGTAGGTTTAAATTCATACTTTTCAAGTTCAGTAAAAGATGAGGAACCTTCTGGTTTTTCAAGAACAATTTTCTTACCATTTGGTTCAGTGATTTTAATCTCTTGACCCTGCAGGTTTGTTGGTACTACCTCAACAGACTTTTGACTCTTTTTGTCAGTGTTTTCAAAAGCTGGAGCAGTGGTTTCAAAACCAAAGCCAAACTTCACATGACTTTTAGTTTGTTTGTTGAGTAACATTTCAAAACCTCTACATGATTCCACCCATTTCTCACATTCAACTTGGGTGGACTCAAGCTCACTTTTACAACTTTGATATTTTGCTATCATAGTTTGGAGCTGGTCTTTGGTTATGGTTGCTTCATGTTTTAAGCTGCTTATTTCAGACTCTTTTGCAGTTAAACTTGTTTTTAAATCTTTTGTAAGTTTTTCAAATTTAACTTCATCATCCAAAATTTTCTTTCTAAGGTTTTCATTCACCTCTTTGATGTTAGCAAATGCTATTACACATTTGTCAGAACACAACTCTTTAAGAATTTGAGGAGATACCTTAGCAGCAGCCATCAATGCACAATCACACTTGCACTCACAGTCATCAGATGCACCCCAGGGATCTGAGAGATTCACAACCTCTTCTTCAGGTTTTTCACCTGTAACAACTTCACTAACAACATCATCAGTCACAACATCCGATTCAGTTACCACCTCCTCAGATTCAATCTCATCCACCATGGCCATGAAACAAAAATTTTCTGGTTCATTTTCAGCTTTGGCAACTAGTGCAAAATTTTCATCTGTTAGCTCATCAGGTAGACTGCTCCAATCAACAAAGCCTTGTGTAAAGAAGCTCTGTTGACTGGTCTCTTCAGGGGCAGAGGATGAAGCAACAGTCGTTTGCACTGGTGCTTGAGCAACAGGTGTTTGCACATAGTGGATCTGAGGAACAGTGGTTTGGACATACTGGACAGGAACAGTGTTTGAGGACTGTGCAAAATGAGCAGTGTTTTGCACATTTGGTCCAGGGGCATTATAGGAATTCTGATAAGTGTTGGTCTGTGGTCTTTGATTTGGATAGGTTATCATAGGTGTACCATGTTGACCCCTACATTCCCTAGCAAAATGACCAAGTCTATGACATTTGTAACACTTTATCTTTGATTTATCCAACCCAACCTTAGATCTGCCAGTTAACCCTGGAAACCTTCTCCCAGTTTTCTTGTAAAAATTATTAGTTCTTACACTGAGAAGGGCCAATTGGTGCATAATGTCCATTTCTTCCAAATCATCAGGGTCAAAGTATTTCAGGTCATCATACTCAAAGGATATATTGTCAGATGCCTGGATATCACCACCACTTGCTGTGAAAGCATAGTTTGGTGAATAAGAATCAGAGTTAAAACCTGAGTTAAAACCTGAAGTTATGTCAATGAAATGATCATAACTCTGATCCTTAGTGTTTCCAGGCACCTCATCATGACCCAAAAGTGCTGTATTCCCAAATACATAGTCATCAGACACTTTTCCAGAGTCCTGGAGCTTCTTTTTCTGGTTAAGCTCTCTCTCATAGGTCAAGAGCTTACCATGAAGCTGGGTCAGTGATAGGTCTTTAAATCCAATTGAGTTTCTCATCACAATAGCAATAGTGTCCCATTTGTCTGGTAATGATCTTAAAAACCTATGGTTCAAGGTTGAATGAGGGTAAGTAAGACCAACCAATTTTAGTTCACTAATTAAGCAATTAAACCTCTCAAACTGTTGAGTTAATGACTCTCCTTTGACATGACTGAATGTTTCATATTGTTGGTTAAGTATTTCACGATTGTTTTCAATAACCTCCTCAGTCCCACCAAACTGTTCTTTCAGTGCATCCCACAACTCCTTTGCACTGTTACAGTGTAACAACCCAGCATATATATCATTTGGTAGAGCCATGGCCACAATACTGAAGGCCTTAGCATCTAACTCAATTTTCTGAAAATCCTGGTCGGAGTAGTTTTCAAGTTTCTTTGGCTCAAACACCTTGGGATCTTCAGTACTCGGCACAGTCGGAACATGTGGTCCGAAGATAACCGACTTCCAACACCCAGTGTTCTGTTGAGCTAGAACATGGCTCATCCGACGTTGCCAGATATTGTATTCAGATCTGACAAGCATCGGTGGCTTGTTGTTCATGCCAGTGTTATGTGGATCGTGATTGATTGAAGCCATTCTCTGATTTTTCAAAAAAACAAAGTCTGTTTAAAATCGGTTGAAACGAAATTAAACTATTACTCTGTTTTCAATCCAACAGACAAACGATATCAATAATTGTGAGCTGATTATTAAATTGATTTGTTAGATCGAATTTAATTGACCAAGCTCTGATACCAATTGTTAGGATCTGAGTTTGATTGTTTTGATTGTTTAACTAAATATGATAATAGTGAAAGGAATATAGAATGAAAGTGCAGCGGAATAATAATCTGTTAATCAAAACAAGAGAGTAAATGTTTTCAGATCGAAAGCTTTCATTTATCTAAAAGATTACAATCGTACAATTACTCCCCCTCAGCCTGATCACACAGTGTTTGTCTGAGAGAATGTTTGTGTGTGTGATGCAATAGAACAGTACAAGCACTGTTCTATTTATAGACAGACCTAAACCACTGATGACCTAGGCTGACGTCACCTAAGACAGTGACCTCTAACAGAATAACAAACATAAAACATCTGCCTATTACAAACTACTGTTACATTGAAAACACTGATAGTAAACAGCTGTTGTAGGAAAACTCTGATGGTCTTGTATCCACTGCTGAAGCCTAAGTGCTGTTGGCTCCAGCAGTGCTTTAGTCTTCAGTACTTGAATCAGCAGTTGTTCTTCATCAGACCTTTGGTCAGCAGTTGTTCTTCATCAGTTGTTTATTCAGCAGTCCTTTGTATCAGCAGTTGTTAAGCAGTTGTTTGGATAGAGCAGTTGTTAGAGTCAGCAGTCTTTTGGGAGAAGTAAGTTGTAAAGACTGTTTATTGAAAGGATCAAACTGTTAGTATATTTTGGCTTTCTAATCATCTGTTCTTCTCCAGGTCACCAGACCCAACAATAAACAACTAGTTTTATACCCGTCGCGCGTTGCCGCGACGGGGGCAAACGTAAGGCTCACGGCGATAAACACCATTCATCATGACGTGTTGTCGCGCGTTGCGGCCTCTCAATAGTAGCTTCTTTGAGTGCTTTCGTCCACGGAAACTGAGAACTATTGATGGAAGCAAATGGTCGACCAAAATAGTCTGCAAATCGCATGAGCCGTATTCGGTTGCAATTTATACAATTCCTGCACCAAAATACGTTAAACTACCTCAGGCCAACATTTGAAGCATCCAAATCTTATTTTATACTTGACTACAAATTGAAAAAAAAGCATAATCTGTATATATAGCTTCTCTAAATTTAATAATTCACGGATATATACTAACAATCAAGCCAACCAAATGTTTTCATCGGTAACAATTAAGGGGTTTTTTTTTACAGTGATTTTAAAAACGTTGTCGATTTATTTCACTAATTTTGGTTGTAGCATATGGTCATAATCAGTATCGATTTAAGTCTATTCCAACACTCCAAAGATAACAATAAGCATGCCAACAGATAAAAAAACATGCTAGTAGAAATGTAACCGAATACCTGACGGAAACGGGCAAAAGAAGAAGAGGCAAAACGCGATAGCAGCTGGAAAAAAAAAAAGAGTAGCTAACAATAAACATTAGTAAATGGCCAAAGAAATGTATGAATCTGGGAGAAGATAATACCAAAAGACAGACAACAAAATAACCCTAAAAACAAAGCGAATAAAAACGTAGCTTCATTATGAAACAATGAAATGCCTAATTAACCATTAGCAATCAAATATAGAACCCTTTTATCCCTATATACAAAACGATTAAAACCCAGAATTCTCAACATATGAACAAAAAACGCGATCAAACATGTATTCAACGTAAAGAACCAAGACGTATCAAAAGAACCAAGACGTGGCTGATTTGTAAAACTGAAGTATGGCCTCGTTATGTGGCTCAGAGCTAAAGAATTAATTTGGCTGCAAAGCGGGTTGCAGGTTCAAAACCTACCGCCACGGTTCGTCGCCGGCGACCGTCACCTCCGGCCTCCTATTCTAGGTTGTCGGTTGTTCTCATCTGTACTTCGAAGTAAGTTTTCCAATTTGTTTGTTATTATGTTTTTTTGTTAGCTTCTGCTTTTTGATTAAAGTATTGTTAGGTACTTTGAATAGGGTTATCAGTATCTGTAAACACAAATGAAAATAGATTGATGGGAATGCATTGAGGGCTGGGGTTTTTTGTTCTGTTCAATGCTTTGTTAAAATTTTTTATGATGAAATGGCCTTGATTGTGATATCGAAGTCATGGGCGTTCACATTTTTTGTTCTGTTCAATGCAAGCCTAAAGCTGACCAGACAGAGTGCGAGGGCTGAGAAAAAGAGCGTGCAAGACGGTTACAACGATTGCCCAAAGCAGTGCAGACATGGAGTTCCGGACAACTTGCGTGGTAGAAATGGGGACCCAAGTGCTCTTGTTGTGACTTAGACACTGAAATAACTTAACATCACAGTCAAATATAACAATGCAACGAAAATTGTTTGATGAATAGCAGTTAAACATATACATGTCACAAATTCCGGTTTCAACAATTCATTAAGTTTATTCAACTATTGTTCAAGCTTAAATCAATGATAAAAACTAACAGAAGACATACAAATCAACAGCAACGGTATTATTGTGTGATGATTCCATTTGGTTTGTATACAACACCATATTACACATTAGTCTCTAACCTATATCTAACCACATATTATATCACACATTATTCCTTATCCTATATCACTTGTCTAATCAATCACTTAGTCTAATAAATCAGATGAAGTGCAATGGATGAATTTAAACAAATACCTCATTTTTGTTAGGTTTTCGTTGGTTAAACTTCGCGTCTGAAATAAGAGAAGAAGCCATCAATTTCATCATCAACAATAAACTAAACATAATCATTTGAAGATTCCCTAACAGCAGCACCGATGAAAGCTGAGCAGACACAATGCGAAAGTTCGGACAAAGAGCGTGCAACAAAGTTACAACAATACATGACTCGCGGGATACCTGCTAAGATTTCTTTTATATTTAATTAATGTTGAAATCACAATGCCAGGGCTCAGACATAAAGAGCTTAAGGCAATTGCAATGAGCAAATGCCCTGCCATAACACCAAACGCGCGGAAAACACGTCATCATCGCCCCGGAAAACCATAGCACAACCAATCACACCTATCAGTATCACAAACAACAAAGCATTGCAGGCGCTCGCAGACCGGATTCGGAACTCATCATAGCCAACCAATGCCAAGCGTCATTTTAACATGGTATTTAAAGTCCATTTTGAATGCCAAAGAGGATAAGGAGTACAAACAACCAATGCATCACATAGACGTATGTTCTGGAAAAAAGATAAAGGATATATATGGAAGGGCTAGCGCTTTAACGACTTGTACGCTGCCTCGGTGACTTGTATTGAGCATAACAGTAAACGCTCCTCACAACGAAAGCTCGTATTTAAATCTATTTATAATAATAATAGTAAATTAGCAACTTCAGTTACTAATAATAGCTTTCAGATGACACGATGCAATTAACACAATGAAGATATGCAGGCACACAATGGAAAAGCAATCGGCTGCACAATAGTAGCGGCATCATAGTTGGCATCGACGTCGCATAAGTTGTAAAGTGACAACATAGCCAATAGACGCCACAGTTATGACAATAAAGCGGCTCAGGCGCACAACGGGGAGTCAATCGGTTGCGCTGCAATAGCGCCATCACAATCGACAACCACATCGTATACGCTAACATCATAGTCACCTATCGTTTCAAATTCACCCATTCGATAACCGATAAGGGATATCGTCACGAAACACATCATAAAAAAAACTTTTGTAACCACTACAATGGCCTGTGGTCGTACCCGCTTCGCAGCTGCACAATCCAAAAAAAAAATCATCATATGCAAAGGGGGTAGACCTGCATGGACAATCCAACAAAAGAAATTAAGTAAGGCTAACAGAAACTTTAAGCAACAATTAGCCTCGGAAAGACAACGTATTTGCTTCAACAATCATCAGATTATCCCCAACCTAAAACAATTAACCTTAACATGAATTCAAATTTGCAAGGTAATCAAGTAAACAACATCCAGCCATCAATAACACGTATAAACATTAGAGCAAGCAAAAGGAAGTGGAAAAAACATCTGCATCAAAAGCTTTGTTCTTCATAATTAGGTATTAACAATAGCTTTAGGTTTACCTTATACACGGTGACATAATGGCAGCAATCCGAACCGGTAGTACTAATGGTTGGTTACATCGGTCGTCGCTGACGGCGGTGGGGCGGCATGACCGACAGAGACCGAAACAACCCGGTGACGACGAAGTAAAAAAAAAACCCAGCAGAACATCACTACTATCACAACGACCAACTACGGTTTCGAAATCGAATCCGGAAACACACCGCTGGAGCGTAGTAACAAAGAGAGGGAGCTGCATCTTAATGGAATCAGAGATACGAAAGAGAGGGTTTCGAAAGCCAGAGAGGATAAGGAGGACAGACAACGACGTAGGTTCTGGAAAAAAAGATGAAGGATATATATGGAAGGGCTAGCGCTTTAACGACCTGTACGTTGCTTCAGTGACTTGTATTGAGCGTAACAGTAAACGCTACTCACATCCAAAGTTGGTATTTAATTCTATTTATAATTATAATAATGAATTACTTTTTTTGTAATTAGGCTATGTGTTGTGGTTTAAGGTGGGCATAAATATTATTTTATCATTTCAAGCCACCTGGACGTTGACATGACAATGGATAAAGTTTGAGTTCACTCACTTGAACCTGTTGTGGCTCAAGGTGAGCCTGCTCGCTCGTGTCGTCGTTCCCATCTACAACACTTCCTTTTATTTCCTCGCTAGCTCACGCGAGCACGCTCGCGTCTGCTCGCTCGCGGGACCATTAACGCGTGAGGGTTGTGGTGTTCGCGAGCCACGTGGCTCGTTGGCTCACTCGCGTCTGATCGCTCGTGGGCCACAACAAACAGTCTTAGCTGTAAGCATTTTTTTCTCTAGCTGAGTTTGGTTGTGTCTCTCTTCATTGATGGTAACATCAATACTTTTATTAACAGCTAATCTTACTTCTATTATATTTACAATAAACTAGTGGGAAACCCGTGCGTTGCGGCGGGACCGAAATCGAACAAGAAATAAGCAAAAAAACATTGAATCACACACACGTGTGGCAGCAAGTTAACTCGCCATACTAAAAAAGGTAAAAATTATCATAGAAAAATCTAAGTCAAAACCGTAACATAACTACATAAAAAAGAAATAAAAAAACTAAAAAGAAAACGTTCATGACTTATTTGCCTATACTTAGATGAGTTGTATATTATCATACACAATTATGTTTAAACAGAACTTACATTGAAAAGTATATATAAATGGAACCAATATAGGAACTTCACATTTCTCTTTCTTATAAACACAAGATAATATTATCAAAAACAATAAGTTTGACGTATTTCATATAAAAGGATTTAAGGATGAGACAACCTTTCTTTATAACATAAATTTTCATTTTCAATCCCCTCTACCTAGAGTATTAGGAACACTTATCTATCAAACTCCATAGGTTTCTTTTTATTAATAGTCATTCAACTAAATTTACAACATATTAAAATCATCATACATTTTGATCTCAAATTTTCGCATATTACAATATGTCAAATACCTTTTGTAAAAGAAAATTCACTTCCATCTAATTTAATCATGATCAATTGACCATAATTACAGGAAACCTTTGTTTGAAATTCATTATAAACGAAAACTTTCTTCCCCGATCATTGAATCCGGTGACGTATTGTTTTAGGTAAGATTAGACATGTTTAAGTGTATCAATGTAAGGTAATAATTTCAAAATGCAAATCGTTACCTGATGACTAAAAACACAATTTTCCTTATTGATTTATCGATTTCTTATAGTATTATGAAGTTTATAAAAGTTTAACTTTCATAAAATATATAAAAAATATTATAACAAAACATATAGCCTAATGAATTATTTTTATATGTTTTATATTTAATGTGTTCCAAGTAATTGTATAATTAAGTGTCACGTGTTTTCATAAATATCACTTAACTCTTGAGTTCATTTTAATTAAATATGGTGTTTCAAAGACAAAATTGCCCCTAAAATGTAATTATTTTATGCATTTGGGTGTTGTTTCATAAGTAATTAAATTTGTACCTCTTAAAATTTAGAGTTAATAGCCATTTTCGTCCCTGAGGTTTGGGCTAGTTTGCCACTCCAGTACAAAAGTTTTTTTTTTTGCAATTCCTTCCCTGAGGTTTGGATTTTTTTGCCAAATTCGTCCTTTTCACTAACCCAGTTAAAAAATCTCGTTAAGGTCAGGGGTAGGGTTGTCTTTTTGCCAATTTAATGAAGGACAATTTTGTCATTTGATACCCTATAATTATTTTAATTAAAAAAAAAACATCAGTCTTCCCTTACCCCCCACCCCCCACCCCTCTCTCTCTCTCACACACACAACTCTCTCTCTCTCTCTCTCTCTCTCTCTCTCTTTCTCTCTCTCTCTCACTCCACAACCAGATCTGCCAGAAACGACCGTCGGCCACCACCATCAACAACCACGATAATCACCATCGTCTTCGTCTTCCCTCTGCACCCCTCTGCATCGTCTTCCTTCAGCACCACCCCGTCTCCCACCCTCTACACCGTCTCCTACCTTCAACAACCCATCGTTCAGCACCCCCCACCATCAGATACACCCCCTCCGCCCCCTACCCACCACGTTCAGATCCTCCTTATAACCACCACTCCCACCACTTCCATACTACTGCTGCTACCTTTGAGAAGAGGAGAGAGAGAACGGGGAGGCGAAGAGAAGGAGCAAAGGAGAGAGAAGCAGAGTAAAGAAAGAGAAAGAGAGAAATACTCGGAAGACAGAAAGAGAAAGCATAGTAGAGAGAGACAGACGAAGAAGGAAGACGACGGTCGGGCGGTGGTTTCGACGGCAGTGACACCTGGTCACCGAGTATTATTAAGCAACTGAGGTAAAACCCCCAAACCCACCTCTATTTTTCCTTGATAATAATTGGTGGGAGATGATGGTTGTTGATCTTGATGGATTGATTGGTACCGGTGGTTATACAGTAGTTGCAGAGGGGAGAACGATGGTAATTATGGTGGTTAAAGTAGCGGTGGACAGCAGTGGTTAGGGTG
Organism: Ambrosia x helenae; assembly: GCA_030844895.1. Lineage (NCBI taxonomy): Eukaryota > Viridiplantae > Streptophyta > Magnoliopsida > Asterales > Asteraceae > Ambrosia > Ambrosia x helenae. The sequence continues at coordinate 39,858 of JAUTDX010000087.1, forward strand.
GTTATCGGCAGTAGCAGTGGTCTCTTTCTCTCTCTCCTCTGCTCGATCTCCTCTCTGTAACATCGCAAATTTTTCCTAAATTTTGTATAGGTAAAATCACCACTTTACTTGTATTAAACTACTTTTGTACAAAATACCCATGGCAAATTTTCATTATGTCAAAACATTTTATTTTTAATAATAATAATAATAATAATAATAATAATAATAATAATAATAATAAAAACAAACATAACTAAACCTTTAATCAAATCTACAACCCAACCCAACACCCTAAACCTTTAATCATTCGAGCCCACCTGCAGCCCATCTGGTCCAGCCCAAGAGACACCCAGCCCAAACCCCCCTTGCCCCTTTCCTTCACTGCAAAAAAAAAAAAAAATGTTGATGTTGGCCGGACTCGAACCCGAGTCGGACGCCTGGTGCACATCAGGTTGGACCACTAGACCACGGGACTCATACTTGACTACTATGGACTTCTAAATTCTTTATACACAAACAACGAACCCCCTGTTCCTTCCCTTTGGACGCTCCACAGACCCGAGCTTCAGTTAAAACATTTGAATTTTTTTCCTGGACGCGTCTTCCACCTATTATTGGTAACCAACCTCATCATAAAGTGAAACATAGCTAATTAAGCGTCAATCAGTCAATTAAATTCGTGGTAATTGGCCGGAAATCAAGCATGATTAACTCGCATTTGACCATCTTGAATCAAAGGTCAAAACTTTCCATATTAGCTGCAATCCTATAAATTGAACATTCCTGGTGAGCCTAAGAATGTCGAAACACAAACCCTCATCCTCAATTTCACCTAAGAAACGCATCTTAACCTGTTAATCACTCGTGTTGACTTTTCTGTTGACTCTGCTAATCAAGAGATTCGTGATCTGTAAGTACAAAATTAAACACACTATGCTTTTTGCCGTTCCTTCTTGAGTTTTAGCCCCATGATTTCGGGGCTTATCTGTTTAAAATTATGTTAATTAGGAATCTAGGGTTCTTAGATTATATTTGGGGAAGATGGCATGAATCAGCTGTTATATAAAACCTTTCTGAAACTAAAGCAACCAACCAACAGACATGTAGAGCAGTTGGTTATGCTCTTTTTTTTAAAACCATGAACCGGCCAAGGGCCCAGGTTCGACTCCCATAGGCTACAATTCTTTTTATTTTGCGTTTTTATTTATTTCTTTTGTAGTATTAATGTAAATTACATTTAAAATAGTTATGGTGATATATAAATTCTACAAAATTTATTTTATACTATATGACTAATAAACTTTATTATACAACTTTTTATTTTCGAAAAATTTAATTATTTTTTATATATATAAATATTACAAATTTATTCATTTATAATTATAAAACTCTATAAAAATATCAAAATGATTTCATAAAATTCCACAAAAATTATTCTGAGTTTATAAAACAATAAATATTCCAGAAATGATTTTTATTTCTGTAAAATCATTTATTTAATTTTTTAAACGACTTTTGTTATTTTAATCATAAATAAATCATAATAAATTCATTTTTCATTATTTTTACATCAAAATTTCACATAAATTATCATAAATCATTTAGATCAGAAATATAAATTTTTGATTCGAAATTTATAATTTTTAATATTTTTAAATATTAAGTCTATAATTATGTCAAATAATTATTAATATATAAATATTCATTAATTAAGAAAATAACTTTATAAAAATTATTTTTACATTTGTTACGATATAATTCAATTACTTTTAGATAATTTTGGCCAGAAAACATTTTCATTAATTATTTCTTTTATTTATTCAAATTTAATCATAATCAATTATTAATCCCCAAATTAGGAACCCTAGCACATTTTAGACTAGAAAACTTAGAATTATTAAGTTTTCCCCAACACTTATTTATTACCTTGAAATAGGGTGGTATTTGGATACACGCGAGCCACATTTTACTTATATAACAAGGGTCATCATTCTAACACTAAGGTGAGTTTACATAGCCCCTTTTTCTCTTTTACATTTTTGGGGTGAAACATGTTTAAACATTTTATACACTATCATTTACTCATTCTTACATTGTTGGAAACTTGTGATTCAATTATACTATCATTTACTCATTCTATCATTTGACTGTAACAAAAAGACAAAGTACAATCATTTAACATTGATCAAGCCGCCTGTTTAGATTATAGCGCTATAGGTCTGACAAACCCACCCCCCCGCATAAATTCAGGGATGATCGATAACAGTTACACTTTTACTAACTTGCGAGTTAGGTCTCAGTCGACACAAGGTTTGATTGTACAAAGACGCATTGTTACATGTCGGACTCATACTCTATCATTATACAACTGTGATTGTTGTACAAACTATTGTTATCTATTATATTCGAAAACCTATGTATTCTCACCAACTTTTGTTGACCCAAAATATTTTCAAACTTAACATGTTTCAGGTTCTACTTGCTTGAAGATTAGAATTAATGCTTGAAGATGTGTAGCTAGTATTTTTCATCTTGAGATATACAAATTCTTAGAACGATTGTATGTAATTTATTTAAAACATTTAATGAAATTTATTATTCACCATGAGCTACTGAACAATCATCAATACGTGACATCCCGATGTTTCCGCCATCGGTTGGGGTGTTACACACACTCTCTCTCTCTCTCTCTCTCTAAAAATAAACAGTAAGGCAGTGGGGGTGGGGGTGTTGGTTTAGGGGTTCGGCCGGTTGCCGGAGCTATCGCCGGAGGTGGAGACCTCCGGTCTCTTTCTCCTTCTCGTTCACTCTCTCTCTTTCTTGTTATCAGGAGGAGGTTTGAGAGTTAAAAATTTAAAAACAAAAATAAATAGGTAAATGACTATAATACCCTGAGTTAACAGAAATAATAAACCCAGTTAGTGAAAAGGACGAATTTGGCAAAAAAAATCCAAACCTCAGGGAAGGAATTGCAAAAAAAAAAAAAAAAAAAAAAAAAAACTTTTGTACTAGAGTGGCAAACTGGCCCAAACCTCAGGGACGAAAATGGCTATTAACTCTAAAATTTAAGAATCCTTGTCAAATGCTTTATAAGATAGTATAGATATAGATATAGATATAGATACATCATTGTCTAAATTTGAACATAGGACCTCCCCTCTAAGGCTAACCAGTATGAAGACCGTCCCCATGTCCGTTCAGGATCGTCTAAGACGACAACACTGCCCCCTGCCGGGACATCCTTGTCTCAAACGTCCTCTGCAGGAAGAACGGGACGTGCTAGTTTGGTTTATTTTATTATAATTTTTTTAACAGTTGCATTTTATACCAAAAAAAAAATAAAAATAAAAACCCTTTTGACCCAACTTGTGGTGGTGAAGGTTGTCACCGGAGAAGGAGAAGGGGGTGGTGGTGGTGTAGGTTGTCGCAGGAGAAGGAGGAAGGAGATGGTGGTGGTGCAGTTGTCGCCGGAGAAGGAGCAGGGAGATGGTGGTGGTGCAGCGACAGTGCAGCGCTAGATCTCTCTCCCTCTCTCTCTCCCTCTCTCCATCTCTCTCTCTCTCTCTCTCTGTCTCTCTCCCTCTCTCCCTCTCCCTTTCTCTCTCTCCCTCTCTCTCTCCCTCTCCCTCTCTCTCTCCCCCCATCTCTCTCTCTCTCTCTCTCCCCCTCTGTGTGTGTGTGTGTGTGAGTGTTTATAATAATCTATAATACATTATAAAGGAGGAGTGATGTACCATATTGGAATTTTGACATGAGTACAATTTTTAAAGCAACAAGTATAAGAGAATAAAGCTTATTTTATAAGGGTATTATAGGGATATTGGGGACAATTAAGACACTTTAAAGGGTAATATAGACATTTCACTCAACTCCTTCTTTACAATATCAAAAGAATTTTACAATAATACCCTTCTTTTCCACCCCTACCCCCAGAATGGTGCAGAATGTGTGTGTGTGTGAGTGTTTATAATAATTTTAATAATAATAAAGGGAGGGTTGTCCTCATACCCTTGGTTAGTGATGTACAAATTGTTTTTTTTAAACAAACCGATCCGGGTCCCCAACCGGTTCCAACCGGGTTGAAAACCGGTTTTTAAAAAAACCGAAAAAAAAACCCGGTCAACACAGCTTAAAAAAACCTGTTTTTGCTGGTCTGCTGGGGCTGTTTGCTGCTGTTTCTGCAGATTTTTTTTTTGAACATTTTAAACACTACAATTATTATCCAGACAATGTAACTTAAAAATACGATTTCATTGATTAAAAAACACGATAAAAAACATCGAAACATAAAGGAATCCGAAGATAACATGAAACATAATAGAAAACATAATCTTAAAAAAAGATAGTCTTAAACGAAATAAGTCTTCAAACATAGTCTAATCTTCACCCAAACCGGAGTTGCTTCTTATCCATTCATCCATTTCCGCTTCATATTCGAACATTGGTTCGGTTAAGTCCGCGTTGACCTCGTCCTCGTACACTTCGCCTTCATATTCAAGTTCTCCCTCAAGTGAGCGTATGTTTTGCACCCTCTCCGCCGCATCCAAATAATCCTTCAAGCAAATGGCCATCTCTACCGAAGGTGGAGTTAGTCGCGTCCTACGTATTGAAATGACCCTGCCACTAATAGAGAAAGCGGATTCCGAAGCTACTGTGAGGAATGCCGGGTTTTGGTTAGTGGGCTGGGAATTATTATTGGGCTGGGAATATGGCTGAGATGGATAAGGGCATGGGGCCGGTGGCCAGTGAGCCCACAGCGAAGGGGAGAAAGGTTGGTTGGGCCAGGTGGGTTGTGAGTTGGGCCAGGCTGGTTGGGAGTTGGGCCAGGGAGCGGACCAAGGTGGAGGGGAGTAATATGTGGATTGTTGATAGCGGCCGCGGCCATAAGATTGTCTGCCGCGTCCACGACCACGTCCACGGGTCCGGGTATTAGGTTGACGGTCGTAGTTATTGGGTTGGGCAGGACGGTTATCATTGTTTTTGGGTGTGGGTGGTTCGGTGGTTGTATGTAGGGCGGTACCGGAGGTGTGGGCTGCAAGTTTGGCTTGGTCCGTTTTAGTATCTTCAACTTGGCATAATTTTGAACGGACGGTATAAAAGTCAGGCAATGGTTGGGTATTTTGTAGTATTAGGGAGATGCTTTCAAAAGGCTCGGTGAGGGCCGTTTAGGATTTTGAGAACAAGTTGGTTTTCGGTAAAAGGGGAATCAAGGCTTTTAAGTTGGTCAAATAGGAGTTTCATGTGTTGGCAGAAAGCGGAGATGTTGGAGAATTGGTCTAGGCGGGAGTTGAAAAATTTGTTTTGGATGGATATGAGGCGTGCGGCTTGGTTGTCAAGGAATATGTTCTTGAGACGACACCATGCATCATAGGCACTAGTGTTGGTGACCATGATGGTATGGACAAGATCCTGGGTGATGGTGCCATAGATCCATTGGAGGACAATGGCGTCAATGCGCTCCCAGGAATCACGTGGTGCGGGTCGTCTCTTTTTCTTTATCAGCCGCAGTGGAGGACTCGGCGATAGGTCTAGGTTGTAGATGGTTTAGACTTCATAGGCTTTGCAATGGATGGTGAATAGTTCGGCCCAGGTGTTGTAATGTTCAGTTTGGCGGTCAAGGATGATGGGGATGAAATTTTGATATTAGAGACAGTTACAGCGGGATGTAAGGAGGAGGAAGACATGTTCGCAGGTTAGGGAATGCGATCGGAAGAGAAGAAAGGTAGGAGATAGGTGACGGCAAGAAGGGAGGTTGACTAGGGTTAGGCACTTGATACCATGTAGAATTGTATGGCTCAATGCTTGCCTTGTATTTCATTATGGAAAACAATATATAGACAATTTACAATCCCTATTTTAGGGAGATGATAATTACAAATTAATGTGATAGACACAATCTATAAATATATTATTCAAAAGTCAAATGTCTAATCTAATATTAATATATCTGACTCCATATTAATATTAACTAGGTTGATTCCTCGCGCACTTCGCAGCGCGTTATTTGTTTAGTTTGTCGTTCTTTCTCGTTGCTCTCATTGGCTACCGACAACGATAATATTCTGTGCAGCATGTTCATATTTCACATAGTAAGGCCATTGTCAATGGTTCGTTCCCTAACAACATACAAACTCCACAATAGAAGTATGTGTAAAAATATTTAGAATCTGCAACTCACGAATAGTGTAAAATGGAAATAAAATCGCTAGAAATTCAACTATGGGGACATCTTACTGAAATATGTAAAATACAAACTTCATACATATATTATCAAAATATGTTCTCTCCACGACTCCACTCGTAGTGTGCTGCTAAAAGGCATGTGTTGAGTAACTATCCAAAAGCATATACCATCCATCTTCATTCCATATTTAAGCTTATTGTCAAAAGTCGGTGTGCATAATTAAGTGTTTTGTGATATTTTCTTGGCAAGCCTGTTTTTTGATGTTTTCATGGCAGCCTCTTCTGCTGTTTGGAAAAGTAAAATAAGTGCTATTATGAACCACATGTAAATCACCCATTTTGACTCATATCAATCATTTACGAACGCACCATGTATTTTATAAAATACATATTAGAACGCTGACTTGTAGACTTGTAGACGTGTAAGGAAGAGCATAACTACACCCCTTGCAATTCCGCCAGGACATCTCGGTATGTGTATAAAATAAAAGAATTGAAATGCCTATATAATATAAAAGTTAATTTTTTTTACCTCAATAGGATCATCCGGACCCATGTTTCCATAGCAACCAAGCACACATCTTCCTACATGAACATGACCAAATCCTCCTTTACCAAGTTTTGTGTATTAATTGTATGCTGGGGAATTAACAATTTGAGATAAGGTTATGTCCAAATTATGAATCATTCATGCAATTACCCTTCCAGGAAGGGCTTGTGCTTCCACAATTTTACCTCACTTTATCAACTCTCTTATCTATTGTCTCTTATCTATTGAAGAGGGTAAATATGTTTAACAAACTTTTAAAAAAAATTGTAAAACGGATGTCAGCAGTTGAATACAGAGCCATCCTTAAATACCGGCTCATGATTCCCCTTTTTTCCGCCAGACGACTCTTGCCCCATTTGTAAAAAAACCTGTTTGGATAGATTTGGCGAGCATGCCCTTCACTGTAAGGAATTGCCGGGGTTCAAGTATCGTCATGACTGGGTTAGAGATGTTTTATGGGATGTGCTTAGGCGCGCCGGGATCTCAGCCAAGAAAGAAGCCCCTGTTAATTTTCTGACTGACCCACGAGAGGGAAGATCTACCTTGCGTCCTGCGGACGTCCTTGTGTTTGGCTGGGCGGGGGTAAGCACGCGTGTGTTGACCTCACAGGGGTGTCCCCACTGGTGGGGCTGAGAGATAGTGGATTCGTTCCGGGACAGGCGGTTTTGAAAGCGGAAGCTAGGAAGGCTGCTAAGCACGAGGCAGCATGTCTAGAGAATCAACATGTGTTCATTCCGTTTGCCTTCGATACTTTTGGATCCTTAGCCCCTGAGGCAGTTCGCTTTTGGAGCGGGTGCAGAAGGTGGTCCACAGTGATTCGCAAAGCCCGAGGAACAAAGGGTTTGTATTCAGTAGAATAGGCTTTGCGATTCACAAAGGGGATAGCGGCGCAGCTTGTTGCTCGCTTACAGCATTATCCAGATGTAACTTGGTTTATTTTGTAATTTTAATGAAAAAAATTTTAATCCAAAGTTTAGGTGGTGGGGCTAGAAAGATTATTACCTTTCTCTGCTTGGTGAACTCCATTACTTAAAGGCAGCATCTTTTTCTATGCATAATTAAACTCTCTTATATCCACGGAAAATATAACTACAAAACTGACTAATTAAAAATAAAAAAACTTGGTTAATAAAACATATTACTTTTGTTGTTTATACCACTGAGTTTGACATGTTTTGACAGTGTATAATCAAAACCGTAACCAGCAACCAAAGAAGAAACCTTTGCCGGAAGTTCGGCTGGAAGTCGCCTGAACCCTAGCCTTCACTATGTGGTTGTGCATCTGTACCCACATCGGTCCACGCAGCACCAGTCAAATATCTTGAGTTCTTACCGCCACGTAACCGGTTTCTTCACTGGAACCCTAGTAGTTGTATGAGCAAAAGAACACCCACTCAAAACATAAATGAAAACTCACAACCCTCATCATAAAATTAACTCAATAAAATTGTAAGTAAATAATCTATTAAGTTTTACCTCTACAATTAGCAAAACCAGCCACGATCAGACGACTGCGGTGGTGGACGGAGCAGTTGAAGATGGCGGCGGTCTTGTGGATGAGTAAATCAAAACAAAGCAGTGGTTTTGTTGACAAATGACAACCCACATAAAGAAATTAGTATATAAAAAACTTAAATAGTTTCCGATAAGCGGTATATAACCTTTCGTGTACGACTTCCTATAACTCTTAATTCGGTTCGGTTGTAGACTGAAGTTTTAACCACCTGTTTTCCTGGTTTGACTAATTTTGGTCGAATATTTGTCTAGCGTTTCAACAGACACCGCCTTGCTCCGCCGTAGCGGCCACTGCTTTCTCTTTCTAACCGATATGAGGTATCGTCTCTTTCTCTCCTCTAATGAGAGTAGAGGGTGCGGTTTTGTTTGTAAAACCATTCAACAAAATGGTGCACAAATAATATTGAAAAAAATCATCCCTTTATGGTAATTGTTAAAGGGTCTGGTTATTTGCACAACTAGGGTTTTTATTTGCACAACCCCTCCACGGGTCGTCGAGGCCTGGACAGCCTGTGGAGGGCCAAAAAGGCAAAAGGACGGGCTGTCGAGGCCCAGACGGCCCGTCTAAAGGCAAAAGGACGGGCTGTCCAGGCCCAGACGGCCCGTTCTAATGGTTTAAAAATCCAATCCAATCATTGGTAATCATTGGCAATGATTAGGTGATGATTATTTGGTTTTTTTTTATAAGTGTAAGTGTAGTGTGATGTTTAAAATGGGTTTGAATGTTTGGTTTTATATAGATGTTTGGTTTTTTATAAATGTTTGGTTTTTTATAAATGTTTTTTTTTTTATTTGTATAATATGATCTTTTTAATATAATTGTGTATATGAATATGAACGAATGTCGTTTATGTTGCCGAACTAAACGAAACCAAAATACGAACAATAAACCATAAATAAGCATAAATATTCCAAAAATTTACATAAACTATGAGTTCAATAAACATTCAAAACGAACAATAAAGCATAAATAAACATAAATATTCCAAAAATTTACATAAACTATGAGTTCAAAATGTACGATTCTCCAAGAAATATAACCCACCCCGTCTAAACCCCCAACCCGACCCACCCGCACTGATCCGACCCACCCGGCTGATCCGACCCACCCGGGCTGACTGGTGGACGCCCCACCATGCTGACTGCTAGACGCCCACTCTGAAGTGGACGCGGCTCCAAACCAGCTGCTCTCGTCTCTCATTCTC
>JAUTDX010000762.1:0-104020 GCA_030844895.1 Ambrosia x helenae
GTCATTTGTTAAGTTTTATTAGTGTAGTATAATATTATTATATATTTAAGCTGCTTCACTCGTTTTTCTCGTATAACTTTTAAACTATAACGTTTTATAAACTTTTAAATATTACACTTAAGACGTGCTAATTTTTATCTACGCTTTGACATAATTTTCATTAAAATAGAGTAGGGTTAAATATACTATCTTTTGTTAATCTAACTAAACGGTTTCTTATAATAACTATTGGCTCAACTAGATTTTTATATAATCAAATAATCATGCTATTCATGCCTAGATCATATATTACACACGACATAAATTTCATAAACATTTCTATTTTATTTGATCACAAAATTGGGGTGTTACAGTATGTGTGTATGAGCTTAGAAATACATGCCCGAAATTGTTTGTTCTAATTTTTTTTGTAACTTTACAAGGACATATTTTCTTTGTGGGTTGTGCTTGTTTATCGATGAAATACATGTGTTATTTATATTAATTTATAACTATTCACGACATGTTTTCTCTATGGTTTGTACTTGTTTATGTTATAGATGATGTGATAGGCCTTGGACATGGAGGGGATGGGGCTGTGGGTGAACCACCTGATGGGGTGTTTTCTTTATGGTTTATTTCATTTATTATAAAATATTGTGACTAACAATTTTTAAATATAATTGTAGTTTTTCTAGGAAGAAGACTAGGGGAAGGCCAAAAATCTTAAACTCGATAGAAAGTTGAAGAGTAGAGGGGGGAGGCCTTTGACCGTTGACTTTGATACAGAGGCTACATTTCATCCTGCTGGTAAAAAAATGTGACTACTAATTAGTGGCAGATTATGTGGCTTCAATTCAAGACTTTGGTGAAGAAGGTGGTAGTTCCTCACAGCCAAAGATGTTTAGATATTCGAGAACGTGATGGGTACAAGCCATGGACACATTCGGGGTATTGGGTCTAAACCTTCTTCTAGTAAAGCGTCGTGTGTCTTTGGTGAGGAGTCGCAAACTCGACAATATCAAGGTAAAGTAGCTTAATTTAATTTAAGAACTTATAAGGATTGGCGAATGCACGTTAGTTTGGTAAAATTTAGATTTATAATGTTGGTAGTTTGCGAATGGATTAATGTTGGTGCTTTGGTAAATGTTGGTTGTATATGTTTGGCATATAATGTGGTAAGTTTAATTTTATTAATATTTGTAGTTTGCGGATTGGGTTAATGTTGATGCTTTGGTAGTTTGGCAAATGTTGGTCGTATATGTTTGCCATATAAAGTTTAATTTTTATTATGTTGGTAGCTTACGGATTAGATTAATGTTGATGCTTTGGTAGTTTGATAAATGTTTGTTGTATATATTTAGTAAATGTTGTAAATTTAGTTTTATTATGTTGGTAGTTTGTGGATTGGGTTAATGTTGATTCTTTGGTAGTTTGGTAAATGTTGGTTGTATATGTTTGTCATATAAATGTTACAAATTTAGCTTTATTATGTTGGTAGTTTGCCGTTGACTCAATGTTGGTACAATGTTAATTTGGTTTATTTTGATATTTTAACAGGGTTATTTTAAAAATTCTTTAAAAATATGGAGTTTCGTGAGGAACTTAACAAGTATTTGGCTTCGAACTCATGTTTAGACTCCGCCAAGTTTTCAAGTGAAGATGCTAATGATGAAGACATCGATGATATGTGGTTGATGTAAAACAATTTGTATTGTGACGTACATGTAATGAATTTATGGGTAAACATGTTGTGTATGTTAATATTAATGTTTGTGTTCGTTTTGATGTGTGGTGAGACTGGAAATGAGCGCTTTGAAACAGAAAAATCAGGGAGAAAGAAGTTGGTGTCATTGTTTGCATAATTACCGGTGAAATTTCAAAAAAGTGGAACACTCTTTATGCCTCTTTGCCTAAAGCTTCCAAGAGACAAGAATACAATGTTCATGTATCACAAGGAATGACCAATCTCAGGCAAGAATAACTGTTCAGTTATGGATCTTTTGATCTGAAGACCAATTCTCAAACTAACAAGTTGGTGTCATTATTTGCATCATCTCTCAAGGGTGGTATTTCAAAAAAGTGGAACACTCTTTATGCCTCTTTGCCTAAAGCTTCAAGATACAAGAATACAATGTTCATGTATCACAAGAAATGACCAATCTTAGGTAAGCATTACCTGAGAACCTATATTGACTTGTAATAACTTATCGTATGCAATTGCTTTATCATGTATATCGAATTATTTAAGTGAAAAAAATGTTGTATACGCTAATTAATTTACATTTATAATAAGAAATAGAAAAATTATTTATAAAAACACAAAATAACATGCTTAAAATATATAAAAACACACTTATAAAATATTAAAAAATGAATTTCATGGGTCGTGGAGACCACCCCGGGCCATATAAGGCATCCTATGGTCCGTGGAGACCTCCATGGCACGTGAAGGAGGGTCCAACCACAGCCATTATGCCTTACACAACCCGAGGATATTAAGCTTCCACGAGAAGTTTTGTTTTATTTTAAATAAATTAAAAAAAACTTCTATGGGCCATGGAGGTCTTCACGGCTTATAGGATACCCACACATCTCTTTTCACAACCCCCACTTATCCCAATCATTGTCAATCATTGCAGGGGTCTCCATGGCCGCGGGGGGGAATCCAAATAAAAACCCATCATGTGCAGATAACTAGAGCCTTATTTTTTGTGTTCTATTAATTGTTATCATAATTAAGTACATCCGTAGTGGGGGTGATAGGGGCTCGAAGGGGGTCCGCGACCACCTCCCATAGCGCCGGGAACACCGCCCCCAGCTCTATGGGTGAATTTTGATTCGGAGTGATGCACGTTGTGGTTTTTGAGAATATGACCGATACAAACGGTTTAAATTAATTTAAAAAAACCAATTATATATTCTTACACCATATATATTATATTCTATACCAAAAAAACCAAACCAACTACATATATTCATCTTCTACACTATAAAAAATCCATTCTTGTTATAAAAATCACCATACCATAATGTCGTCTCCTCCCTCCAAAAATTCGTTTACCGGTCTATATCAAAGATTTTTTCATGACGACAGCGCGGAAGAGAAAGAAGTGGTGTCGAGTGGTAAGGACATGTGTTGTAGATGATAGGTCCCTGTTCGAGTCTCTCTTATTCCATATTTTATAATTGTGTTTTCAAACAAAAACTTAAAACCAAAATAGGGGAGCTACGTACGTAGATATCTGTATTGGCATGAAATTAATCTTTTTAGTTGGGTTTTAAGTATCAATTAGTAAAATTCCCCGCGCTTTGCTGCAGGAATTCTTTTGATATAAGTTAAATTTGTTATGGTACTGGCGTTTAGTATAGCTAAATAATGACATGCTAAAAATGAAGTCACAAAACGTTCGCTTTATTATTTACGATTTTACATATTTTTCAAATATTTAACCAGTACAACTCTTGTTTATGTTTATCATGTACACATAAATATTAATCTAATAAATGAAATAATCCACCAGCCTACTGAACCTGAACCTGTGAGAAAAAACATGACCTTATAATATACTTCTTACTAGTTAGTATTCAATAAGCAAACCAAAGTAGTTCTTTTCTTTTTTTTAACGGCGGATTTTATTAGAAAACGAAACTAGCGAGAAGCTATAACAATAAGCAAAGCGGACACATAAAATTACACAAAGTCGAAAGTTACCCAATTAAACCATTTAAACCATTCTAAGGAATTCAGCTTCGCCCGAGTTTTGACCCAATGATAGCTTGTACTCTTAATTTCTTCCAAAAGTCTCATAATATCGTAACATCGATTGTTTTTCCAGAGAAAGCGGCTTCGTTTCGCATCTTCCATATCCACCAACAAGCGGTTAGGATTAAAGCATTCACCACTTTCTTTTTTACATCCAACCCGTTTGTGTGTGCTTGTGTAGTTGTAAAAGGTCTTTTACAGAGAAAGCACATATAGTTGGGATCCACAACCAACCCGATAACATGTACCAAACTAGCGAACAAAAATGTCAGGACGTGAATAAATGCTTGAGCGTTTCATCTTTTTCGTTCTTTCCTTTTTATTTTAAGTATCTATCACCTAACAACTTCAACTACCTCTTTATTTTTCTTTCTTCTATAACCCTCTATGAGAATCAACTCCTTCAGTAACCAGCAAATGACATCAACGGCAACCTTAAAACTCAGGAGATAAACACCAACATGTTACAAAGATAATCGAACCCGTGACTTCGACCGGTTGGACAATGGGCACCTTGTGCATTCGCCACTAGTACTTGCACGTGAATTTGTAATATAATAATAATAATAATAATAATAATAATAATAATAATAATAATAATAATAATAATAATAATAATAATAATAATAATTCAAAAGCACATGGTTCAATTCAATTCTCCACTGGTACAACAAATGAAATTTGTACGAAGATAAGATATATACCAATCATGTCGACAAGATTGGACACCACTAAATCATAACAGTAGTACTCGATCATCACTTCAATTCAATTCCATCTATTTTGAACCACTAAATCATATCTCATGTAATCTGCTTTTGAATCACACCTCACTCTCAACCCAAAACTTCTTCCATGTTTTTATCATTTTTGTATTTTGTATTTTATTAACAAAAATGCTGGACCAATTAACATGATTTTTTTGTCTAAATGTTTTAATATAAAAAACAAAAATATTAAAAATTCAATATCATTCAGCAAAATATTGGAATAGTTCATTCAATTCATAAACAGATTCATCTGTTCACAGAAAACTTTAGGCTTTTATATTTATGTATGTGATAATTTGGTGGTTGGTTAACCGAACAATAATGGAATCATTTGTGCATATCTCCTATTATTTGAACAAAAGATTAACTGAACTGAGCTGGTCAAGTTCTATGTATTGTTGCTTAGGAGTAGTGATCAATTGATACAGAAGAAAAACATGGTTTCTTCACATGAGTGCGCAGAGAATAAAAAAAGAACAAACTTGAAAATAGCCCTTTAACTGGATTTTTGTACGAAAATGGGGAAAAAAAAGTTCTTGTAGCATTCACAACCCATCCCCCATCCCCAACCATATAATTTAAGGAAAAATCATAGTTTTCTAAATTTGCCACTCACTTTTACAAAATCTCTCACATCCCATTCCCCATTCATATCCCCTATAAGCTTTTTTATTATTATTTTATTTCTTTACAACCAACATTAATTCACTCCTCTTTTCATTTGTATTATTTTATTATTATTAAATGATATGGGGGAAAGATGGAAGACCCCATATATGGGGGCTCAACATAGATTTTTTGTAAATTTTAGAAATAGGTATGGGGAAAGGGGTTGGGATGGAGTGAGTTTTTGTAGGATTTTCTTAAATTTTAAAAAATGGGGGAGGGAATGGGGGATGGGTTGTGAATGCTCTAAAGCATCAATAATGATGATTGTAAGTTGACAAAGGTGAAAACAGAAAAGTACCAACGTCTTTTTTCATAATTGTGTTATTTAATTAAATTATAATATAATATTTTATTATTTATTCTCTTCTTTTAACTCTTACAGGCTGTACAAATTACAACATCAACATGACAATGATAAGTCAATTCCAACAGTATTTTACTAACATTATGTTTTGTTTTTACCGTTCATTACTTTGTATTTTATGTTGATTTAATTTAGAAAAAATTACACCGTTAGTCCTTATGGTTTCTACTAAATTTCAATGTAAGGTATTAAGGTTTTATTGTTTCACTTTAAGGTATTAATTAACCTTTTAATTTGTTTCAATGTCAGGTATTAGGGACTAACTTAGTTAAAACTTAACTGAGTTTGAGGGGTATTATTGTCCATTCACCTGTTTATAAAGAAAAGTAACGAGTGTGTAATTATATGTTATCTTATTGTTTGCAGACTTCATGAACAAGATAGTGCTCCCAGTTATCATGTGCAAGTAAAAAAGCACTTAATCAGTATTTTTCCTCTACTTCATTTAACAAACAGAAATCTGCGAGTCTGGATCCAGGTGGTTCTGATCAGTTAAGTTTGGGTTGAATTGGGGAAGATGACCTGCATCGATTTCATTTTATAAAGAATCTGATCGGAATAATAACCATCTGGTAGCTTAGATCAGCTGGTTTGCCTGTTCTTTTAATAAGCCAAGGTCCAAGTTCAAGTCTTGTACAAGTGGGTTTTGGCTTTTATTTTGTTTTCTTTATAAACAGGTGAATGGACCATAATACCCCTCAAACTCTGTTAAGTTTTAACTAGGTTAGTCCCTAATACCTGACATTGAAACAAATTAAAAGGTTAATACCTTAAAGTGAAACAATAAAACCTTAATACCTTACATTGAAATTTGGTAGAAACCATAAAGACTAACGGTGTAATTTTTTCTTTAATTTAATATTTATTACTTTATATATATTACTTATGGTGATGTTAAACTTGTTATGATATAGGCCAATTCGGTTTTATAATGGCTCGTTTTGGTATCGTTTTTGTCTAGTTGTATAATGTTTCGTATTTCATTTTTTAAATATAAAATAATAAAATAAAAGAAGTAAAATTTATTAAATCAGGGTAATGATTGAAAGGATAAGAAAGGGCTTAAACCATTACACCTTTTTTTGGCTAAAAATGTTTATGCTGATGTGGCATCCATATGGCAAAAAATGCCCCAAAGGGGCTTGAACCACTACATATGGTCTTAGTATACAAAAAATTATGGGAATTTTGTGTAATTCTATATTTACGCTTACAACCCTAGGTATCAAAATATTTGACAACTTGATCCCTTTTGAGTTTTGGCCATTTGTTAAATGATAGGTTGAATAATTGTTTAGGTCCGCTTACAAAATTAAACAATCCAATATAATTCACCATTTGGTCATGTTTAGGTCAACAAAATTACTTAGAGTGGACGAATGTTACTTTTTTCTGTGACATAATTTTGTAACGGACCAAAATATCCTTATAAGAAAACTATGCGTGCTGTGTAAAGATTTAAAAAAATGAAAACAAAAAATTAATAGTCCCATGACAACCTCAATTGATGGGAGGTTATGGAAAGACGAATTCAATTATTGTTGCATAATTGATTATTGTGAATCATGTGCAAAATAGACTTTATATAGTCCTGTTGAATTATGAAAACACCCTTTACGGTTACCAAAAACAACTAATTCATTCATCAACAAAAACAATTAATTAGGGGGCCCGGGGACCGGACCTGAAGAGTGTGAGGCTTCGTTATGGGTGTGTACTGTTGGCCGTTCAAAAAAAAAATAATTGATTCGTCTACCTACTTACATGTCCCTTCATCCATCCATCATCATCATCATTATTTCTCTTCTTTTTATGAGATGTCAAAAACCCTTCACCTCCTTCATTAAAAGTTTAACACATGCAGGAAGCATTATGATCATTACCGATTTACTGCCTCAACTTGCTTGCATGTGAATTAATTTTTTACTATACAATAAATGATTCAAAAGCATTCACATGGTTTGCTTCACGTACGAAGATAGATACCAATCATGTACGAAGATATATACAATAAATGATTCAAATGATTGGACACAACAAAATCATAACACTTCAATTCAAAAGGACATGGTTCAATTCAATTTGCCACTGGTGGTACAACAAATGAATTTGTACGAAGATATATACCAATCATGTCGACAAGCTAGCTAGATTATTGGACACAACTAAATCATTACAGTACTCGATTGATCACCACTTCAATTCAATTCCATCTATTTAAATGGCTGGATTGCTCTGCCTATATCCTTCATCCAATTCACCACCACAATAATACATATACATACACACACAATCACATGTTACTACACATATGCTATGTTACTACACATATGCTGCTGATCTTTATAAACATACACATGTTATGTACATGTCCCTTAAGCTTTTAAGAAACTGTCAATATCAAGGTTTGTTTCTTTAAATCAGTTTAGTTATAATTTTATTTTCTTTTTTTTTTCTTTTTTCTTGAATAGTCTTGTAGTTTAAATCATGTGTAGGATTTTGATTTTAAAGATTGTAAACATTAGTTTTTAGTTTAAAAGTGTTCGATCTGTTATAGGGATTGATGTTGGATCATATATAGTTGTGTTTATAACTCATGATTATTTTTTTTTATTTTTGCAGTGACAACTACAAATCAAGCATGAACAGCATTGAAGATGTTAAGGGAAAATAGGAAGAGGTTTGATCTTGTGATAAGTGATGTGCATATGCCAGACATGGATACTGTTGTTCAAAGTCAGCAGGTACATAAACAAGTTTCACAGTCCGCTATTGAGGATGTTACTTGGGGATGTACCGTGTGTACACACAGGACTCTAACCTAGTTGTTGAAGTATAGCTAAAATAAGTTGGACTTTAATAGCACTGGAAATATTGTAGATTTACTTACAAATTTTGTTGATCTAGGTTTTATATTAGGTCAAATGGGTCAAATGAAATATTTTAGTTAAAAGGCTATCGTTTTGTATTGTAGTGCATACAAGTTAAGTTATACAACTTATCCGTGTTGTTAAAATCGCTCTAGGCGGTTGTCTAGGCTCTAGTCGGGCATTAATATCGGAATAAGGACCTAGGCTGGGTCCTAGGCGTTTTGGGCATTAGGCTAATTCCACAAATTTCTAAGTGTTATGTGTATATATGTAAGTATTTCTAAGTATTATGTGTATAAATCTTAACATATTTTAAAAAAAACACCTAAATCTATGTATATATAAAATACGTATAAAAATTCCAAAACGCCTAATTCCGCCTAGTCCTGACTAGTTCCTAGGCTAGACCCCACCGCCTGCCAAGCGCCTCCTACAACCTTGCAAGTTATTGGATCGCTTTATTAAGTAAGTTGGTTGCTATTGTAATGTTATAGTACTTGTAGTCATCTTTAACAGATCAATAATTAAAGAAAGGAAAAGTTGGACAGACAATCACACAATAATACACATACAGTCATACACACACAATCACATGTTATATATGCAGATATAGCATTATAGTTATATACGTATGTACTTGTAGTCATCTTTATACGTATGTACTATTTCTGCGTGTACACCCGCCTTGTCAAGGTCATCTTGAACATCTTTTGATGTGTACATCTTCTAGTTGATCCATTTTATATATTGTTCATATCTTTAACATAGGATACCAAGAAACCCAAAGATTCAACAATCAGACTAATAATTGGACCAACAAAATCCATTTTCCAAACTACTTACATTGATGTCCAGCTGGAATGAGAGTGTGTTCGGTCCTATCTTCAAGAAGTCGGTTACACTCGGGTCAGACCCGAGGACCTACCCGAACCCGAGTTTTAGAAATTATAGGAACCGGAGACCAGCTTCTATACGTAGCATCGGTTCGGTGTTAGGTAATTTCCGGTTTGCATCTTGGTTTTTTTTTCGGGTCGACCCGATTCTGCTCACCCCTAGTTTGATCTGTTAAAGGGATTGGTGTTGGATCATAGTTGTGTTTATTATTTTCTTGAATTATTATTATTATTAATTCAAAATCTATTTTTTGTGTTCTATTAAATGTTATCATAATTAAGTACATCCGTAGTGGGGGTGATAAGGGCTCGAAGGGGGGCGCAACCACCTCCCATAGCGCCGGGAACACCGCCCCCAGCTCTATGGGTGAATTTTGATTCGGAGTGATGCACGTTGTGGTTTTTGAGAAATATGACCGATACAAACGGTTAAATTAATTTAAAAAAACTAATTATATATATCTCTACACCATATATATTATATTCTATACCAAAAAACCCAAACCAACTACATATATTCATCTTCTACACTATAAAAAATCCATTCTTGTTATAAAAATCACCATACCATAATGTCGTCTCCTCCCTCCAAAAATTCGTTTACCGGTCTATATCAAAGATTTTTTCATGACGACAACGCGGAAGAGAAAGAAGTGGTGTCGAGTGGTAAGGACATGTGTTGTAGATGATAGGTCCCTGTTCGAGTCTCTCTTATTCCATATTTATAATTGTGTTTTCAAACAAAAACTTAAAACCCAAAATAGGGGAGCTACGTACGTAGATATCTGTATTGGCATGAAATTAATCTTTTTTAGTTGGGTTTTAAGTATCAATTAGTAAAATTCCCCGCGCTTTAGTATAGCTAAATAATGACATGCTAAAAAATGAAGTCACAAAACGTTCGCTTTATTATTTACGATTTTACATATTTTTCAAATATTTAACCAGTACACTCTTGTTTATGTTTATCATGTACACATAAATATTAATCTAATAAATGAAATAATCCACCAGCCTACTGAACCTGAACCTGTGAGAAAAAACATGACCTTATAAATATACTTCTTACTAGTTAGTATTCAATAAGCAAACCAAAGTAGTTCTTTTCTTTTTTTTTAACGGCGGATTTTATTAGAAAACGAAACTAGCGAGAAGCTATAACAATAAGCAAAGCGGACACATAAAATTACACAAAGTCGAAAGTTACCCAATTAAACCATTTAAAACATTCTAAGGAATTCAGCTTCGCCCGAGTTTTGACCCAATGATAGCTTGTACTCTTAATTTCTTCCAAAAGTCTCATAATATCGTAATATCGATTGTTTTTCCAAAGAAAGCGGCTTCGTTTCGCATCTTCCATATCCACCAACAAGCGGTTCGGATTAAAGCATTCACCACTTTCTTTTTACATCCAACCCGTTTGTGTGCTTGTGTAGTTGTAAAAGGTCTTTTACGGAGAAAGCACATATAGTTGGGATCCACAACCAACCCGATAACATGTACCAAACTAGCGAACAAAAATGTCAGGACGTGAATAAATGCTTGAGCGTTTCATCTTTTTCGTTCTTTCCTTTTTATTTTAAGTATCTATCACCTAACAACTTCAACTACCTCTTTATTTTTCTTTCTTCTATAACCCTCTATGAGAATCAACTCCTTCAGTAACCGGCAAATGACATCAACGGCAACCTTAAAACTCAGGAGATAAACACCAACATGTTACAAAGATAATCGAACCCGTGACTTCGACCGGTTGGACAATGGGCACCTTGTGCATTCGCCACTGGTACTTGCACGTGAATTTGTAATAATAATAATAATAATAATAATAATAATAATAATTCAAAAGCACATGGTTCAATTCAATTCTCCACTGGTACAACAAATGAATTTGTACGAAGATAAGATATATACCAATCATGTCGACAAGATTGGACACCACTAAATCATAACAGTAGTACTCGATCATCACTTCAATTCAATTCCATCTATTTTGAACCACTAAATCATATCTCATGTAATCTGCTTTTGAATCACACCTCACTCTCAACCCAAAACTTCTTCCACGTTTTTATCATTTTTGTATTTTGTATTTTATTAACAAAAATGCTGGACCAATTAACATGATTTTTTTGTCTAAATTTTTTAATAATAAAAAACAAAAATATTAAAAATTCAATATCATTCAGCAAAATATTGGAATAGTTCATTCAATTCATAAACAGATTCATCTGTTCACATAAAACTTTAGGCTTTTATATTTATGTATGTGATAATTTGGTGGTTGGTTAACCGAACAATAATGGAATCATTTGTGCATATCTCCTATAATTTGAACAAAAGATTAACT
Source organism: Ambrosia x helenae (assembly GCA_030844895.1). Lineage (NCBI taxonomy): Eukaryota > Viridiplantae > Streptophyta > Magnoliopsida > Asterales > Asteraceae > Ambrosia > Ambrosia x helenae. The sequence goes on from JAUTDX010000762.1 coordinate 11,662, forward strand.
GAACTGAGCTGGTCAAGTTCTATGTATTGTTGCTTAGGAGTAGTGATCAATTGATACAGAAGAAAAACATGGTTTCTTCACATGAGTGCGCAGAGAATAAAAAAAGAACAAACTTGAAAATAGCCCTTTGACTGGATTTTTGTACGAAAATGGGGAAAAAAAAGTTCTTGTAGCATTCACAACCCATCCCCCATCCCCAACCATATAATTTAAGGAAAAATCATAGTTTTCTAAATTTGCCACTCACTTTTACAAAATCTCTCACATCCCATTCCCCATTCATATCCCCTATAAGCTTTTTTTATTATTATTTTATTTCTTTACAACCAACATTAATTCACTCCTCTTTTCATTTGTATTATTTTATTATTATTAAATGATATGAGGGAAGGATGGAAGACCCCATATATGGGGGCTCAACATAGATTTTTTGTAAATTTTAGAAATAGGGTATGGGGAAAGGGGTTGGGATGGAGTGAGTTTTTGTAGGATTTTTTTAAATTTTAAAAATGGGGGAGGGAATAGGGGAGGGAATGGGGGATGGGTTGTGAATGCTCTAAAGCATCAATAATGATGATTGTAAGTTGACAAAGGTGAAAACAGAAAAGTACCAACATCTTTTTTCAGAATTGTGTTATTTAATTAAATTATAATATAATATTTTATTATTTATTTCTCTTCTTTTAACTCTTACAGGCTGTACAAATTTACAACACATGACAATGATAAGTCAATTCCAACAGTATTTTACTAACATTATGTTTTGTTTTTACCGTTCATTACTTTGTATTTTATGTTGATTTAATTTAGAAAAAATTACACCGTTAGTCCTTATGGTTTCTACTAAATTTCAATGTAAGGTATTAAGGTTTTATTGTTTCACTTTAAGGTATTAACCTTTTAATTTGTTTCAATGTCAGGTATTAGGGACTAACCTAGTTAAAACTTAACTGAGTTTGAGGGGTATTATTGTCCATTCACCTGTTTATAAAGAAAAGTAACGAGTGTGTAATTATATGTTATCTTATTGTTTGCAGACTTCATGAACAAGATAGTGCTCCCAGTTATCATGTGCAAGTAAAAAAAGCACTTAATCAGTATTTTTCCTCTACTTCATTTAACAAACAGAAATTTGCGAGTCTGGATCCAGGTGGTTCTGATCAGTTAAGTTTGGGTTGAATTGGGGAAGATGACCTGCATCGATTTCATTTATAAAGAATCTGATCGGAATAATAACCATCTGGTAGAAAGGGCATTTTTTTCCCAATGGTATCTTGGTGTTTAAATGATGCTTCTTTACGGTAGAGGTTAAGAGCACCTCTGATGCACCGAAACGTGATACAGCAGCCGATTCCCGTCCCCGAAACCTTCAGGGGACCGAAACGCTAACGGGTACGGCCTGAAACGTTTCCCAGGCGATTCTTTGACCGACTCGATTAGTCAACGCCGTTTCTGAAAACGTTTCCTTCTTTGGGTACCGTTTCTGTCACGTTTCCAGAAGGTTGAAGAAGATGGAAGGGGGAGAACCTGTCTTAATGTAGGGTTTTTTAATTTAGGGTTTTGAATGTAGGAGAAGAAGTTGTGAAGAAGATGACGGCAGTTGATGTTAGTGAATTATGTAGGGTTTTTAATAAACTTTGTCTTTTTGTCACTTTACACCCTCTAGTTTCCTATATTAAACTTTTGGAACTAACTTTTAAAAAAGAGTTAACTACAAAGTTTTCTTTGCTCCATGTTAGTCCCTCTAGGTTTGTGTATTTCATTTTCACTAAAATGTGTGAATTTTGAAGTTTACATATCAACATATAAATATATTTTGGGGCTTGTGGTACATTATCTATAATATATATTTATTTTTTTATGTATTTATTTCCGTACCCGTGCCGTACCCGTTTCTTGATTTTTTGAGTTTTGCCATTTCCCGTTCCCGTACCCATTTCTCGTTCCCGTACCAGTTCCCGTGCAACATAGGAGAGCACTTGTCGTTCTTAAAAACATTTGGCTGCAAGGGTTTCTTAGGAGTGTTAAATGTGTTATTTGGAAATATCTAGGAGTAACAATTAATTAAAAAGTTTGTGATGCCTTCAATTCGCACAAATGCACGCACATGACACAAGCTTGTGATGCCTTCATCGCATACAATCTGTTGCATTTTGTTACCCACATTTTGTTAGGAGGACGAAGTAGGTTGTGTTAGTTATTTAGTTGGATGATTTGAATCATCTAGTGAGTTCAATCAGCTAACAGCTTCATGACCATTAGACTAATAGTGAAGTGAAGATTGTAGCTTTAATTCTGTGACCATGTATGTTGTCAAATTCTGCATTTTAAGTTTTTCTTAACTGGTATTCTCTGCTTTTTTGACCTTGTATCTTGTTTTTAAAGTGTTTTGTGAGCGTACAGAAGAGATGTGCCATCTACAAAAAGATATTATTTACTATTTAGTGGATCATATAAATAATCATATTATTTCTCTATATTGTTAACCTCTAGAGTGGGTGGATGGCAATGACATATGATGAATCATCTTTCACATCACATGTTTGCATATTGGTTAGGCCGAACTTTCAAGGATAGGTGTCAACACACGGGAACCTGGTATATGGTGGATAGTAGCTACAATTAGGACATTAGGTTCTTATGAAACTTAGACACTAAATGATACATGGAAATGTTTCTTGGGCTTTGAAGGTAGACAATAAACTGAGGTTTATGCTAGCAATCACATGGTTTAAAAAACGGCCGAGGCGTGCGCCTTGAGGCGAGGCGGTAAGAAGACATGTATGAGGCGCGCCTCATGGAGTTATGTTTGTACGTACGCCTCTAAGGTCTGGGCAGTAAGAAAACGTGCGCCTATGGGGCTGTGTGTTTTGTGTTTTAGACTTTCTATGCCAATTATTTTATTTTAATGTGTTTTTGATGTTTTAGGCTTTATGTGTCAATTATTTTATTTTTTGTAAGATATATAAGTTTTATATTTATATTTTAGTTCCGCCCGGGCTTACGCCTCGGTTTGTCTCGAGGCTTCCGCCTTGTGAGGCGAAGGGAAAACGCTCGAGGCTCGATTCTATTCTTTTAAACTTTTCTTGGTCATTTGGTTTATTAGACGATTAGTTTATATAGCATCACTGTGTGATACTATCTAAAAACTTTTAAATGGGTTGAAACTACCTATGTCTGTTACTTTCATGTATATGTTTCAAAAGTTTGATTTTATTCTTAAAGAAGTCACATGTTTCATTATGTGATGTCAAATTTGTACAACAGTTAATCATATTTTTTCTGTATCTTGTACCTATCATCTTTTGCATGACCAGTGTGAGTATCTCCATAATAGTATACTGTAACTAATAATTTAGGCCTGATTAAGTGGTTGTTGAGCATCTCATGTTTTCATTTCAATAAACGGAGATGACAGGTGCCTAGATTTGATCTCATTTATTTATAGAGCCATAGGCTGAAAAGTGGTACCTTCAGTTCCTAATTATTTAGTGGTTTTTTTGCTTGATCTCACCCATATAGATATGGTAGAAGAGAGAAAGAGAGGCGGTTGAAAAATTGTCTTAAGTATCACATAAAAATCAATAGGTATATGTGTATTTGGTTCTAACAGCTCTCTACTTAAAGTTGATTGTGTATTGAACATCTCTCTCTCTCTCTCTCTCTCTCTCTCTCAAGATTGTCTTTCTTTAGATGATAATTTCGTTAACCTTTGTTGTATTTCATATATTTATATGTAATAGCGTATCTTGATGCCTAATTATTCATTTTCGTGAGTACTATTTTAATATTCTTTGCAGGTGATTGATATGCTGCTGTTCAAGGGAATGGAAGAACTTAGCAACATAACAGAGCATGCAAAGCAACGACACCATATAATCGGGCAGTATGTGGTGGGTAATCATGGTCTTGTTCAAGACGTCGCCACCAAGGATGAGAATAACAACCTAAAATACACTTTGACCAAAGTTTAACCAACAAAGACGACAATAATCTCCGAATACCCGTGCATGAAAATCCAAGACCTTATTTTGGAATAACAAAATCACATCTTTCAATAAAGTTAGACCAAACCCATGTGAATTTGAAATATGGCATTGACTTTTTAAGTCAAAGTTTGTAGTTTTTTTTAGGGAAACTTGCTTACACATTACCCTATCCTTCCATTGTTACTTCCAATGTTGCTAACCATCTTCACCTTCCCTGCATTGTGTGGTTTAACATCAAATAATTTAATAACATACAATTATTATGATAATAATCTTTATATTATGTCCAAATGATCCCAATATCATAAACCTTTCATATATTCAAAATCCAAAAAAAGACATGTTATTTTATGTTGTACTAAAAGTTATACATGCCCGTGACCTTTGTCTTGATGCTCTTTTCACATCAGAGCAAAGACCCCACTACAACCTGCTGGCTATTTGTTGTTGCTATACACCTGCACAGAACCAAGACTCACTTCCCACAACGTGTTTACCTTCTCCTAAACTAAATTAAAAATAAAAAATAAGTTCTAACATGCTTTTACTTATTTGCCCCTCTCAACCATCTATATATTCCCACCTTAACTCCCTCTAAATACCACCCCATTCTTCATCTTCATCAACCATTTTTTGTAGACAAAAATGCCTCCATTTGTGCTTTTAGCTGTGGCTATTCTTTCAATGGCCTGTTTGGTTCAAGCCAACAATGGTGGTTGGGTTAATGCTCATGCTACCTTCTATGGAGGTGGTGATGCTTCTGGCACTATGGGTATAAAAAAATAAACTACACAACGCCTACGTACTTAACTAACTATTTATGCTTTATTTGAGAACTTGTTATTATAACAAAAGTGTTTTAACTTTAGGTGGGGCATGTGGGTATGGAAACTTATACAGTCAAGGCTATGGTACAAACACAGCAGCACTAAGCACAACACTATTCAACAATGGGATGAGCTGTGGTTCTTGCTTTGAAATCAAGTGTGCAGGTGAACAAAAATGGTGTCACCCTGGTTCTATAACAGTCACGGCTACAAACTTTTGCCCTCCAAACAATGCCTTACCTAACAATGATGGAGGCTGGTGAAATCCTCCCCAACACCATTTTGATCTCTCTCAGCCTATGTTCCAGCAAATGGCTCAGTACAAAGCTGGCATTGTTCCTGTTCATTACAGAAGGTATAAATATTAATAATAATAATAATAATAATAATAATAATAATAATAATAATAATAATAATAATAATAATTAAACATTTAAAGTTTAAAAGCTCATGCAAAGCTCAAGAAAAGGGAAAAGATTGATACTTTATGAATCTTTAAACTAAATCTTGATTAACTTGTTAATGTTTTTGTCAGGTATGTATTATTAATTAAACCTTTAAACTCAATGCAAAGTTGAAGAAAACCAGAAAAGGCACAAGATTGTTACTTTATGTATCTTTAAACTAAATCTTGAATAACTTGTTAATGTTAATGTCAGGGTACCATGTAAGAAGAAGGGTGGGATAAGGTTTACAGTGAATGGGCACTCATACTTCAACTTGGTATTAATAACAAACGTAGGAGGAGCAGGGGATGTAACAGCAGTAGCAATAAAAGGTTCAAAGACTGGTTGGATACCCATGTCAAGAAACTCGGGACAGAACCATGCTGAACTCCACACCCACAGGTCTTTTTCCTCTTACACAGGTTGTGTCTTTAGCACCTCCATTAAATCAATAACTTCACTGGTATCAATATCGAATGACAGTTGTCTCTTCCAACTACAATCCCAAAAAATATTATTATATTAGGGACTTTTTTTTACATTCCTTCACCAAGGCCTATTTATTTGCTTTTAAAGCATTGGCTGCTGTGAATACGACTTAACTGATGAATTTAATTGATTTAATTCAAAATATAATAAAAACAAACAAACAGATCTCAACGATAGCAAATCAATCTACTATAATAATAAAAACAAAGAAACAGATCTGCACGATATAACTGATGCCGTATACCTTAGAACACAGAACAAACAGCCTTTGTAAGAAATCTTAGATCTAATATTGTCAAAACATGAAACGATTTAGGTAGAAAAAATTGTGAAAGATGAAATAAATCGATAAATTGTGAAAACATGAAAGAAATCGATAAACTATTGTAAAAACATGAAACAAATTAGGTCGAAAAAATTGTGCAAAGATGAAATAAATCAAAGAGAATCTGAACCTTTAGAAGATAATCGTGATGAAGAAAGCGTATATTGGTAGAAGAAGATAATAAATCTGATGAAGAAATCGTAGCTTTAGTAGAAGAATTTTACAAAGGATGAAAGGAGTTAGGTAGGTGAGATGAAGGGGAATTAGGTTAAACAATGGTTTAATGTGTTGGAGTATTATTTTTTAAAACTTATATACCATTGCCACATTGGATGACACATGGGACACTCAAGTGGTAGAATGCATCATTGAGTGACATGTCATCAAAAATGCTTTGGTTTATTATATGTATAGATAGATAGATATATATATATATATATATATATATATATGAAAAATGTCAAGAAAACAAGTTTATACATAAACGAGAGGATTAACGACTTACTCTCAATCCCAAGTTGAGTGACGGCAGCAAGTAATTACCTATGAAGATCAGTGGACCAAACAACACGTGACTTCTTTTGCGTTGATGGATCATCGTCTTCATTCCCATTATCCTCAAAATCTTTGTCTTCATATTTTCTTTTCCCGTTTGCATCTCTACTACCAGCTTCTTGTCCACCATTATTCTGCCTTTCTTGGTTCTTGTTAACTTTTCTCCTAACCACATGTTGCCATATGTTGCGTAATTCCTCAAGCCGAAAGGGTTTCACAAGGTAATCACAAGCACCATGAGTGATTCCTTTCATTACAAGCTCCGGGTCACTGTTTACGGATAACACTGTAACAATTTCAAGAAACATTCGACACCATTAAGATACTTTGACTTTTTTAGGTCAAACCAACTAAAAGTTTCAAGATTTGACTAAAACATACATAAAACCACTTCAATTTATGGCTGGACACAGTTTTTGTGATTAAGTATAGCTTATTTAGGTCAAACACTCAAACCAACTAAAACTCTAACAACACTTTATTTTCGAAAAAAAAACAAACATTGGAACCCACATCAATTTGAGCTTAATCATTAGCTTATTGACTTCAATACTAAATAAACGATACTAAACACAATAATATCATTAGCTATTGATTAAAGAAAGTGTATCAACACTTACTAATAACAGGTAAGTCCATTTCAAGACCAATAAGTTCAAGAAGCTTGAATCCATCCATGTCTGGCATATACACATCAGTGATCACAAGATCAAACCTGTTTCTATCTTCCCTTAACATCTTCAATGCTGTTCTCGCTTGATTTGTAGTTATCACTGCAAGAAAATAATAATAATAATAATAATAATAATAATAATAATAATAATAATAATAGCAGTAGTAGTAGTTATTATTATTAATCATGACTTATAAACACAACTATGATCCAACACCAATCCCTTTAACAGATCAAACTAGGGGTGAGCAGAATCGGGTCGACCCGAAAAAAAACCAAGACCCAAACCGGAAATTACCTAACACCGAACCGATGCTACGTATAGAAGCTGGTCTCCGGTTCCTATAATTTCTAAAACATTGGTGTCCCGGGACCCCGACCCACTCTACGTGGGTCCGCCCCTGACAGTAATTTTCAACCCAGACACTTATAATCATATTCCTGTATGTCGGTTTTTACAAAACCATGGACGAATTTCTATACTTGTGAATAAATTGGTTTGAATTGTATTGTATTGTATTTTTAGACGACAACAAACATACCTAAGAAAATCTCACTCATAGCAAAGTTATTCATAGAGTCTAGGAAAGGTAAGACGTAGGCTAATGATACTTCTGTCTAGGTGACAGACTGCTCTAAGTGAGATTCACAGCGTCAAAAACCATATTTAGACGCAAAAACATAATAGAAACTGATAGAATCTAGGAATTGAAAATGCAACTGAAACTTGATTATTGAACTAAACGATCCAATTGGAGATGGAGAATCTCCTACTACAAGGGAAACCCTAATTTTATGATAAAAATATCAACCTGAACTAAAACAAACGAACCAGCATATTAAATCTTCTACCCCTATGGTTACTATCAGCTGCTATACAAGAGTGACCGAATCAATTGAATAACCACACCTCGTCTCCTTTGACCCAAATGGGTCAACCTAGATATTTAATTTTAACGGAATCATAAAAGAAAAGTGGAATATTGAATCTAAGAAATCGAAAAACATGTAGTATTAGTGAGCTACCAATTACAAAAAAAATAATAATAATAAAATGTGTATATTAGCTACACATACGTTATCATCTAGACATAAAGATAAGGTAGAAAGTAACAAAGATCACCAAAACATATAAAGTTAAGCCACCAAGAGAAAGATAAGTCATATCAAATTTGCACCATCTTCTAAAAATCTTTAACTTCAATTCTACATATTCACGAACTCATATCATCGCCATTACGTCTTTAGCGAGTTGATCAGATTAGTCAACGTACGTTTCAATCTTACCAATTCTATTATCATACCATATTATTACAAATATAGTAAACTACACTAATCCCTCTCATATGAGAAATTATGGCTGCAGTCTAATACTAATCACTCCACCTGTAATTTCTCAAATTTAAGACTGATAACCGAAAATTTGAAAGGACCCAGATGCTCTAGCATTGCTTCCTAAGACGTGCTCTTGATTCGGTTAAACGATCTTTGGATAATTCGTCTAATCCAAAAATAGCTATAATATATCCGATAACCATTTTTAAGATTTTCTACTTTCAAAATAAAAAAGAGTAAGCAGGTTTAGAAACAATTTTTAGTAAATAAGCCAACAACCTAATATTACTAAAATATCTTTTCAGTGTTATAAAACAAACTTAATCTGTCCATTTTGACAGGTAAACAACACAATAACATAACCAAAAAAAAAAAAAACCATTATTCCAAATGACATTTTGGCATAAACCACATACAATAACCACAACCAAACATTGAAAAAAGACACAGGTTAAATTCCTTATACATCTATATACACAAATTTACCAAACTATACCGAATAATCTCAGTGTTCTAAACAACCTTCAACCTAAAATTTGTACCTAAGTGTATATATATATATATTACTACATACAAGTAACCGTATTTATTTTGATGTTACAACATTATATACCACAATACATTCTTTTCACCCATGCAGGGTGCATGCATCAACTAATGCAAATTAAACAGCAGAACCAATTACCGAAGACGACCAACGTCCAAGAGTTGACCAAAAAGTCAACTGTTGAGCCTGTTCCATCTCCTGATAACTTGAAAATATGTATCAACGTCTACAATGGAGGCAAATAAACTGGTTTTTGTATCTAAACTCGCTCTAAAAGACGAACATGTCTCCACCAATAAATGACTTCGGTATGTACATTATAACGTCACGACGGCTAGTTTCCTGAAATAAAGATGGTTACAAAATTAGCCCGACGTGAGTTCAATGATAAAATTAAAAAAAAAGCTAAAAATGAGATGGGGTAATTATCTAGTTTGTGTATAACTGTATACGAAACTCACCCTTTCGAAGAACTTGAACCCCGTTTCCAAAACGTCTTAAAAAACAGGCACGGTTTGGTTAGTTATTGTGGGGTCGATCAGCCTATAAGAAAAATCGAGAAACTTCTTGATAAAGTTGATTAGCTTCAAATGGTTTAGATACATAGCCATCCATTCCAGATCTAAGACATTGTTCGTGTGTAGCCTGAATTACATCAGCAGTCATGGCTAAAATCGGTACATGCCAATGTGTAACATTTGCATAATCTTGCAATGATAAATCCCCGAGTTGGATATGATTATTGGCGGCGTATTCCAACTCGGGGATTTATCATTGCAAGATTATGCAAATGTTACACATTGGCATGTACCGATTTTAGCCATGACTGCTAATGTAATTCAGGCTACACACTAACAATGTCTTAGATCTGGAATGGATGGCTATGTATCTAAACCATTTGAAGCTAATCAACTTTATCAAGAAGTTTCTCGATTTTTCTTATAGGCTGATCTACCCCACAATAACTAACCAAACCGTGCCTGTTTTTTAAGACGTTTTGGAAACGGGGTTCAAGTTCTTCGAAAGGGTGAGTTTCGTATACAGTTATACACAAACTAGATAATTACCCCATCTCATTTTTAGCTTTTTTTTTTTAATTTTATCATTGAACTCACGTCGGGCTAATTTTGTAACCATCTTTATTTCAGGAAACTAGCCGTCGTGACGTTATAATGTACATACAGAAGTCATTTATTGGTGGAGACATGTTCGTCTTTTAGAGCGAGTTTAGATACAAAAACCAGTTTATTTGCCTCCATTGTAGACGTTGATACATATTTTCAAGTTATCAGGAGATGGAACAGGCTCAACAGTTGACTTTTTGGTCAACTCTTGGACGTTGGTCGTCTTCGGTAATTGGTTCTGCTGTTTAATTTGCATTAGTTGATGCATGCACCCTGCATGGGTGAAAAGAATGTATTGTGGTATATAATGTTGTAACATCAAAATAAATGCGGTTACTTGTATGTAGTAATATATATATATACACTTAGGTACAAATTTTAGGTTGAAGGTTGTTTAGAACACTGAGATTATTCGGTATAGTTTGGTAAATTTGTGTATATAGATGTATAAGGAATTTAACCTGTGTCTTTTTTCAATGTTTGGTTGTGGTTATTGTATGTGGTTTATGCCAAAATGTCATTTGGAATAATGGTTTTTTTTTTTTGGTTATGTTATTGTGTTGTTTACCTGTCAAAATGGACAGATTAAGTTTGTTTTATAACACTGAAAAGATATTTTAGTAATATTAGGTTGTTGGCTTATTTACTAAAAATTGTTTCTAAACCTGCTTACTCTTTTTTATTTTGAAAGTAGAAAATCTTAAAAATGGTTATCGGATATATTATAGCTATTTTTGGATTAGACGAATTATCCAAAGATCGTTTAACCGAATCAAGAGCACGTCTTAGGAAGCAATGCTAGAGCATCTGGGTCCTTTCAAATTTTCGGTTATCAGTCTTAAATTTGAGAAATTACAGGTGGAGTGATTAGTATTAGACTGCAGCCATAATTTCTCATATGAGAGGGATTAGTGTAGTTTACTATATTTGTAATAATATGGTATGATAATAGAATTGGTAAGATTGAAACGTACGTTGACTAATCTGATCAACTCGCTAAAGACGTAATGGCGATGATATGAGTTCGTGAATATGTAGAATTGAAGTTAAAGATTTTTAGAAGATGGTGCAAATTTGATATGACTTATCTTTCTCTTGGTGGCTTAACTTTATATGTTTTGGTGATCTTTGTTACTTTCTACCTTATCTTTATGTCTAGATGATAACGTATGTGTAGCTAATATACACATTTTATTATTATTATTTTTTTTTGTAATTGGTAGCTCACTAATACTATATGTTTTTCGATTTCTTAGATTCAATATTCCACTTTTCTTTTATGATTCCGTTAAAATTAAATATCTAGGTTGACCCATTTGGGTCAAAGGAGACGAGGTGTGGGTATTCAATTGATTCGGTCACTCTTGTATAGCAGCTGATAGTAACCATAGGGGTAGAAGATTTAATATGCTGGTTCGTTTGTTTTAGTTCAGGTTGATATTTTTATCATAAAATTAGGGTTTCCCTTGTAGTAGGAGATTCTCCATCTCCAATTGGATCGTTTAGTTCAATAATCAAGTTTCAGTTGCATTTTCAATTCCTAGATTCTATCAGTTTCTATTATGTTTTTGCGTCTAGATATGGTTTTTGACGCTGTGAATTTCACTTAGAGCAGTCTGTCACCTAGACAGAAGTATCATTAGCCTATGTCTTACCTTTCCTAGACTCTATGAATAACTTTGCTATGAGTGAGATTTTCTTAGGTATGTTTGTTGTCGTCTAAAAATACAATACAATACAATTCAAACCAATTTATTCACAAGTATAGAAATTCGTCCATGGTTTTGTAAAAACCGACATACAGGAATATGATTATAAGTGTCTGGGTTGAAAATTGCTGTCAGGGGCGGACCCACGTAGAGTGGGTCGGGGTCCCGGGACACCAGTGTTTCGAAAAATTTTACTAGAATCGATATATTAATTTTTCTATGGACCCATAAATATTAGAAGATGGTGATGTATTGTAAAATACATCTATTTTCGGTCTATAGTTTATATTATTTTCGAGTCAGTTTGTGTCGTTTTTGTGGTATTTTCGTATTCTATTTAGTATTTTGTGTTGCACAGGAGTCCGGGCAAGAAAGGAAGTAAAATGGAGCTTAAACGAGAGAAAACGAGCCTCCGGACGAGTCACGGTTGATCGGGAAGTCAAAAAATGAAAAATTATGTCTCGTCACGCTACGTGACGGGAAAGAGTACATCTGGTCACGCGACGTGACGGATCCCCCTGATCCTGAATCTGGTCACGCTACGTGACCACAGAAGCTGAAGCCCGTCACGCTACGTGACGGGACTATAATCGTGAAAAATTGTGTTTTTGGCCCAATTTCGATTTTAAAAACCCTAGGACGACCATAATTCGAATTTATCATCATCTTGGACGAACAAAAGCTGCTCTGGAGCACTAGGAGGTGAGAGAAAGGCCAAGGGTCAAGATTTTGAGCATTGGGATCGAGAGATTCGAGTTTTAATCATTCGGGTTCTTCGTTCCTTTGTTCTTTTGAATTGCAAACTATGTTTCATGAACTTAGAACTGATTTTATTCTTGTTTTGAACATGTTTCTTGGCTAGACTTTCATTACTACTTAGGTTTTGATGAATACTCATGATTGAATGATTGTTTTTATGGTTTTTGGAACTTTGACTATGGATTGATGATTTAGTAAAGACTTTGATTATTTTTGATCTGGTGTATATGCGTACCTAGTTTTGTTCAATTAATAATTATTTACTCCACATGCGTTTTTGTGAATGTCTTTCATGTATGAATGCGTGTTAGGTTGTGGACTGTGTGTTAGCAACTAGTTTATGGTAAATTGCTAGTGTTTTCCATAGGAGTGATTTTTGTTGATTGGGTAGTTCTAGGTATTCTTCCAATTCCAATAGCTGTAAGGTGCGGGATTGTCGATATGTCTAGAGTGTTAAATTGCTAGATCTAGATACTTTGTAAGAAGATCTTCCTAGTTTCCTTACCACTACTTGCGTATCGAGTCAGGTCAGGTTTTCTATAGTTACCCCTTGCACCTAGTGTATTGAGGCTTTCGCGCTGTAAGGTAGACTGTCTAGCGGGTACTTTATCATCAGAGTAGGTAAGCCTGTAAGGCTAACCTCTCAATCGGTAGTTTAACGGCTTATAGGTAACCTTAGGTTTCTCTTTGAGAAGGGTCGAGGGTCCTCTAGTTTATCCTGTAAGTTTAGTATCTTAAGATCCCGGTTCCATAGCTAGTTCCATAACCATATAAGTTCATCAGTCATGAGTAGGATTCTAACCTAGGTAGTATTTTCACCATCCTTTGAATTCAGTTTTGCTCAGTTTTCGTCTTTAATTCAGTTTGTTTATTTTAGTTAATCTTTACTTTATTGCAATTTAGTTTTTAGTAAAACCCCCCTCTAAAATAATAAATAGTTTTATTTCAGTTTTAGATAAGTTTTCGAGTCTAGTTACCGTTTTCCATTAGAGTCTCGTGGGTTCGATATCCGGACTTACTTTAGCTTTACTAGAGTCGATAGGTTCACTTGCCTGTCAGTAGTTTAGTTTTAGAGAGTCTAGAGTATTACTAGGTGTCTAGTTTTAGGTTTAATTTAGTTATTTTTATTAAACTACTTTTAGCACATCAATGGACACCATTATACTAAGACGAAGACTGATGTAGTGGTAATTCCCCCACTGTTGTAGTTAAAGGACTCTGGTTCGAGTCATATATACCTGATTTTTTGTTTATATATATTTTTTTAACTCACACTTAAACAAATACTTAGAGACAACAACAGGTGTTGTCTTCCTAATGATCTATGTTATTTTTTTTTTTGTTAAAGGACTCTGGTTCGAGTCATATATCCTTCTCCTATATGTGTGATGTTTCTGGTTTATTTTTTTTATTTTTATAAAAACATCAAACGTCCAGGTGTTGTCTTCCTAATGATCTATGCTATTTTTTTTTTCTTTTTATTATAAAGTAGTTTTTATTATGAGCTGATTTTGTGACCACATGATCGATCGGAAGCTACATTTCTGTGTTGTGCTATTTTCTAGTTTTTTTAAGGTAACAGAGTAAACGAGTTTTGTTGATCGTGTATTAGATCTGAAACATGAAACAAACGGTAGGTAATTGAAGGGATAGGGAGCCTAATCCTGGCGGAGGCGGCATCCCTATCCCTCTATTTAGCAAATCCTGGCGCCAAGTAGTCCCGCCGCCCGCGGATCATATCGGCGGAACTCATTTGGCGGATGACAATTCACAAGCCAGAAGTAATGAACACGTGCTACAACGCAAATCAGCACCCAACAGGATATCCGCGCGTGCGCCCACGTGCGAAATATCCTTAGGTGGTTTTTGATACGAGGTACGAAAGATAACAACCAAGGAAGATTCTGCAAGATCTTGGACAGAGCATACGCCAGCAGGATGGCGACACGTGACGGGCCAGTACAACAACCTCTGACAGGAACAGCGATGTGACTCCTTCCATGCTTCCTCCATACTGTCGTCCACAGTAACCAGCAGACATACCCTCCTACTGTCAGACGTCACTTCACACGACAGCAGATGGGTCAACTACTGTAGCAGACGAACGCCGCCGACCACCAATTGGGAGGTGCCACGTGTCCACATCACATGACGACTAAATAGTAACCTGACGTCATCCTGGTTTTCCCGCCATTTCTCTGGACTCACTGTTGTGGGCCTAAGGACAAGCCCAAGCTGGATCTACTCTTCGTGGGCTTCTTCACCAAGCCCACGAACCTCCTTATAAATAGAAGACTTCTAACTCCTTTGCAAAGGATCCGAAATTACTCACTTGTACTAGAGAGCTAGGTTCATTTGTAATACTTTGTACACTCCAAAGTAATAATACTCACTAGCTCTTCACAGTGGACGTAGGTCGAACTCGACCAAACCACTTATATCTTGTGTTCTTACTCTCACCACACACACACTCACTTATATTTATGTTCCTCGGGTTGAACCAAGGTTTGGGTGAAGGATAGTTCTTGTAGACACTTAAGTATTAACCCCTCGGTGACTAGCAATAATCTCCGAGATACTTATTGTTTCTTCAGTAATATTTTCGAATTTTATGAGCACAAAATCCTGTTTTAGTTCTGCAATCTGATCTGTATTGTTTGGTTTCAAAGTGTGCTTTTTTTTGCATGTTAGTCCCTTTTCCTTTTTTTTTAATTTATAAGTTTGTCAATTTTTGGAGGAATTTTGTCAAATTATTTACATGAACTCATTTTTTAAAAAGTATTATGTTAAAGAGTTAGTGGATTTTACAAGGGAAATCGATGAAAAAATCATTGACAAAGAAGCAGGAACAACCAAACACACAAATCATGAGAAAATTATGACATTCAAGCCAACCCGTTCATTACGGTTTGAAAACTTTGAAACCGACCAACCGAAGGTAATAAAAATCCTACCATGACGCCAAAATTGGTTGCCCCGACCCGAACCGGACGACAACCGACCCAAAATTTGTAACGTGTGGTTGTGAAAAAATTGAATGCCGAAAAATTGGGACCCCATTGGAAAAAATTCATGGGTCCGCCACTGATTGCTGTACTTTGTATCTGCTAAACAAAATAAAAATTTACAAACTAAAGCCTTTCAGAATAAACATTTTTTCTTAATTTTATTTTCTTTAACAAAACAAATTAAGAGGCAGTGAAGATTTCAGACAAGATAACAAGCAATGAAAATTTAATATACTTATATGACAACTTAAATTTTTAAGTCTTTAACCCTATCCAACCCTCTATAGAGGCAGTGAAGATTTCAGACAAGATAACAGGCAATGAAAATTTAATATACTGTTTATGCTAATTACAATTATACAAAACACCTAATATATATACAAACAAAACCATAAAACCTTTAATGATCTACCACAAAGACTCAAATTAATTAGGCCAATCAATAACAACAAATATAATTTCTAAATATTCATTATATCACCTAGAGATGTTGAGGCTGCTGCTTCACTCTCCAGAACTTCACGTTCAGCCTGCACCAACAACAAAAACGAACGAGCATGAATGCTTAAACGACCAAAGTTGCTTGTTCGTTTGTGTTCCATTGTTAAGAAAATATGTTTGTTAGTGGTCCATTTAAGAAATAATGAATCATAAATGAACATATATGATAAAAGACAAAATGTAAAAATAAAATAGACTATAAAAGTTTAAGTTAGAGGTATGCATAAAATATTTATGTTCTTATATGTTTCTTTGTTTAGGCATAAATATATTGTCAAAACTATTTATTAACTTTATATACACATAGGGTTAGGATACTTTGAAAACTCGTCTGAGTTGCGAGAACTTGAGAACTCTTTTGAGCCATTGATCTTGATGATCCAATGGTTGAGATCGAATGATTAGACTTTTTTGTCTTGACTTGCTTTTTAAGTATTTTTTAATATAATAAAATGAATGAAAGAGTATTTAGGTAAAATTGCATGTGAGAGAAAAAACTATATAATATCATATTATTTTTTTATTCCATTACTAAAATAACCATATTTTTTGAACTTTAATTTATTTTTTTAATTAATTTGTTTTTCTAAAAAAAATAATACATTCAGTAAACTTTCAAAGTTCACCATTGTAAAATAATACATTCAGATAACGTTTTTACACCAGTGTAAAATTTCAAAGTTCTAACAATTTTATATCTGCTAATCTGTCATTTCTCTCCATGTATGAAACGTCGTTACACCAGTGTAAAAATTGTCAATCTACCATACACAAAACTATTACAAACAAAATACATTGTATTACACTAGTGTAAATGCCACGGTAAATGTATTACACCACGGTAAATTCCTACCAAAAAAACATCTATACATTGTATTACACCACGGTAAAATGCCTACCAGAAAAACATCTATACATTGTATTACACTAGTGTAAAAAAAACCCCAAAAACAACATATGTACCACAAACTTCTACAGAAAATACATGAGTGTAAAAAACCAAAACTACAAAAGATCTATACCTCAAACATTTACACCTTTCATATTTTACACTGGTGTTTTTACATGATCATCTTCATCAGCATCTCCTTACAAAACCCAAAAAATTAATATTAATAATTTTACACTGATGCACAAATAATATCAGAAAATAATAATAATAATAATAACATAAATAATAATAATAACAGTAAATAATAAAAATAATAATAATAACATAAGTAATAATATTAATAATAACAGAAAAATAATATTAATACCGTTTCGTCTTCTTCATCGTGACAGATATGACCCGTTTCGTCTTCTTCATCGTGACAGATCTGACCTGAACCCGTTTCGTCTTCTTCATCGTGACAGATCTGACCCGAGCACCAAACATTGTTACAGACACACCTGAAACATTGTTACAGATCTGATATCCACAGATCTGATCTGACTTGTTCACTTCACCACCACACACCACCGTTCGTCTTCTTCTTCTTCACATGTCCGTTCGTCTTCTTCGTCACTGTTTCGTCTTCTTCATCGTACCACCACATATCTGCAGCCATGGCCTTCTAACACCATCTACTACCAAAAAAACACCACAGCCACTCCACCACCGTCAGACCTAACACCATCTAACACCACAGCCCCTCCACCACCGTCAGACGTCGTCAGACCTAACACCATCTAGCACCACCGTCACAGACCTAACACCATCACCCCAGCCACCGTCACCAGACTCACCAAAACCGCCGTTCAGATCCACCTCCACCCACATCCCATCCAACCCTGAAACCCACCCTCGAAAACCCCACCAAAAAACCACCCACGAAGCACCACCCGCCGTCTTCTGTTCAAAGCCCCCACCACGAAGCACCACCCGTCACCATCCAACACCACGAAGCACCACTGCTCACCATCGATGAGAGAAAGACAGAGACTGTGTGTGTGTGATAAAGAGTAGAGAGAGAAAGTAGAGAGAGAAGTGTGTGTGTGTGAGAGAGTAGAGAGAGAGACAATATGTCTGATGAGAAAGTGGAGAGAGAGTGAGGTTAAAAGGTATTTATAAAAATAAGTAATAATTACACTTTTGATTTTACTAAAATACCCATACAACATATTGTAAAATGACATTGTTACCCTCATGTTAAAAAATTACAAAATATTACAAATAGGATATGTGTCACATTTTGATTGGTCTATAGGAGTTTTCAAGTTCTTGCAACTCAGAGGAGTTTTCAAATTATCCGGATCCATATACACATATTACAAGAACAGAGGGTTTATCCAACGTTCACAAACGTAAACGAATGTACGAATGAAATGCTTGTTCGTGTGAAGTCATTTAACTAAACAAGCATAAACTCTTGTTCGTATTCGTTTGTTTGATAAAGAACTTCTTGTCCAAACAGTTCTGTTCGTTTACAACCCTAGGCTAATGGTTCAAAAGTCAACGAAAGGTGATCAATTGCAAACAACTACCTAATTTCTCCTATTGAAGTTTGTTTCAACTCTTAATGAGCTCTTAATAGGACAAATGTTTGAATCAGTCATCATAGTTCATTCAGATTGTTTGTTTCGCGAGCAGATGTCTGAATCGTTCAGACATTTGCCTTTGAATGGGTAAGCATTATACTGAGTCTGAATGATTCAGACCTCTTACTGATTCAGCACTTAATGGTTTAGACCTCTTACTGGTATATCGCTTACCAATTCAGAAGTTGCCATAAAATCATAATTTGTATATCTTTTAAGGAATGTAAAAAAAGCATTGGTAAGCAAACCCAACCACCCATATGCCACTTCTAGAAAACTAAAGATACAAAAAGAATACATTTACAAATGAATAGGCCATTTTGGATTGTGTTTTATATCAAACAGGACAAAGCAATTTTACGATAACTTCATCTTCACTTTCATCAACGGCTGCTAACTCTTGTTTATATCCACGTAAGCCTACCCCCTTACGGCGCCACCTCAGCACAATTTTTTCAACTACACCAACCGCCCAGCAGAAAACCTTATAGTTTTTCCTTACTTGGTGACCTCTTACATGAGCCTGCCACAAAACCAAAAAGATGAGAATAGTTAGAAGAGTTCCAACAATGTTTTAAACCAAGTAAACAAAAACATATACATGGAAATTTGGACTAATTTACTAATGAACGACTTGATTTGGGTTATGCTTATGCATTATCTCCAATGGGTCATATAAAAAAATAGCTTAAAGGGAAACGTGTTAAATGGGTCATAATGTATATTTATCATTGTAGTACTAGTTTTGTGGTCAACCAACCCGCCCTGAACGTTTCAACCCTTACTAAGAAAAATAGGCCATTTCAACCTTCAATGGAATGATACATAGGTAAGAGCTTAAGTCCCTCTAGCCGAGGTCTCAGGTTCGAATCAAGCTTCTACTGGTTTTCTACCTTTAACCCCTTGAAGGTCACGTGCCCATTACAAGCTGTGTTTTACCTAATCCCATTGGTTATATTTCTTCTGGATAGACAAAGCCGCATTGTTATAATTTCCATTTCTAAAAGTATACCATATTCATCTCCACTAACATATGAATCCTTTTGTTGTCTCTTCCTAAAAGAATGAGCCCTAAAAGCAGAATGTATTCGTGCAGCAGCCTGAGTTGCATTCCTAAAGTATCCTTGAGAGAAGGATCATCATTGGTAACAAGATTCAGCTTTGATATACCATTTACTGCTGCTGTTTCAACTTTAATATCAGCAGAGCTTCTATAAAGCTCTGTTTGTTGTAACTGAAGGATGGATGGATGGATGGCTTGTTACAGAGACTTCTGAAATATAGAAGCTGGAGTTTGACCAGTTGGGGCTAGTTGACTTGGGTCCGTAATTCTACAAAGTCGTTGTATAGTATAGATATAGAGAATCAAAGATTTTTAACATTAGTTCATGGTATATCCTGCCAAACACAAACGATAGCTAAACAGAATAACAAAGTTTATGTCATGTAGCACACTAAAAGTATAAGAAGACATAGTGTGAATGCAAAATACAAATAACACAGAATAACAAAGTTCTTGTAAAAAATCACAAAGTATAAGATATAAACTGAAATCCAATTACTTATATATTTGGTCTACACACAACAATGGTAACAGCCCTATCGAGGAAATCCTTCGCACCATGTTTCTCCTTTTTTCACACTGTGCCCATTCGGATCAATGTGCTCAACCCATCTTTCACAATATTTGCCCTCTAAGCTTTCTGCCGAATTGATTGCGAACTTCTCGCAACCACCCTGCTCATCATACTTCTCACCCACACTGCCAAGTCATCAGAAACATGTCTGTTACTCATCAATCATAAATGATTGCAGGCATAAGATATAAACTAGCATAATCTACTTTGCTTCTATTACTTTGTTTATGGGCGTGTGTGTTTCTGTTGAGGGGGTATTAACTGTAAAGAGGTTGAACTTGTTAACATGACAGTGTTGGCCCAGACAATTGAATCAAACTCGACCACGAGATTTGGGGAGACGAACATGCGACTTTTTCTATTCAATCAAACGAACAAACAAACAAGGGACAAATAAAAGTATAAAACCATTAACCAAGACCCCTATTTATACTAACCAAACCATACTAATCCTACTCAAATACTAATACCAATTCTATTCTAATACTAATCTCACATCATTATCTATACTAATTAACCAAACTAGATAATTCTAAACATTCAAATAATTAATTAAATATTAACTAATTACACTTTCCACTTTAGCCCCTTCAACTTTATTATGATTCAAGATTAATCTTCATTCATCCCCTTAATCTTGAATTGTATTTCTTCTTGCCTTTGTTCCTCTTTTTCAACTGTCTATAACATACTTGCTTCACTGGTTTATCAAACTTAGCATTCGTCTCTTCCGTACTTAACTTTGGAGTTGTATTACAACTTTCTTTCTCGACTTGCTTCTTCTCATCAACTCGTTCTTGACCAATACTTTCACAAACTTCAAACAAGTCCTTTGTGATCGTTCCAAACCGAATTTCTCTCACTTGCATAATCGGTTTCACATCAAGACTTTCTTTCTTTTCATCTTTAAGATTGTTAGGATTACAACATACCTGGAGCTTGATGTTGTACATTCTATTCTGGTTTCTCTGAACCTTCATCAACAATCTTCCTTTCTGATCATGTAGCCTCAATATCCCATTGGCTATCTCAATATTACATCCTTCTTCATCCAACTGACCAAAGCTAAGAAGATTTGCTTTTAACTTAGGCATATAGAAAACATTGAAAAACGTTTTCTTTTCTCCATTCCTACCTACCACAATCACATAGGTCTTGGTTAATGGTTTTATTTGTCCCTTGTTTGTTTGTTCGTTTGATTGAATAGAAAGAGTCGCGTGTTCGTCTCCCCAAATATCTCGTGGTCGAGTTTGATTCAATTGTCTGGGCCAACAATTGGTATCAGAGCTTGGCCGTTTTGAGAGTCGTTTTCCGATAAAGGGCAGCGACCCTCGCGGGGCTACAGCGACGGCGGCAGACGCGACTTGGCACTAGATCCAGTTTTGTGATCGGAACGGAAAACAAGCTACGGTTAGTTGTTTAGCAGGTTGTTTCAATCAAACGTTTCGTAAGAAGGTTTGGAATTTCCATTCGATATATTCTCGTTGCTAGGACTGGACTTATCAAAGAAGCTGTGCCGTATGCCATTAGTGTTCATTCGATCGTTGCTCAAGTGAATAAAATCGAAGCCACTCCCCAATGACCAGAGAGAGCCTAATTGAAATAGGAGCTACATCAGTCACAGGATGTAGATATACAAGGTTACAAATCTTGAAAATAAATAGCAACATCTACAAGCTCTAAAGTTTGTCTTTGATGTAGGGGCACGACGGGTAGATTGCAATTCAGCATTTATGAGGGATACTAATAGTAGATAGATGGAAAAAGGAAACTAGGTTTTGAAATTCAGTAGTGCTGGTAACAATTAAAGAGAGAATGATGGTCTCTAGCTAAACGGTAATTAATAAATAAACCAAGTGTATCGCAAACTCTTCATGGACAGAAGAGGTATTCACAGTAAACTCTTGTTTAGTGGCTGCCAAAAACAAATAACAACGAAAGCGAAATTTTTGTTTGAGCTTTACAAATGTGATTGTAGTGTGATACCTTTCATGCAAAACACGAGGATGGCCAGCCTCTAGTTGTGTGCTTCGATGCTTGGTTTAAAAAAGTGTGAGGCGCTTCGAGACGTTTTGGTTCCAAAATTCGAGGCGCGGGGCTTAAAGCGTGAGGCAAGAGCTTCACGTATGCGAGACGCCTAATATAAAAAAAAATATAAAAATATATTTATATATGTCAATATAACATATTCTGCCTTATAATGACATATTTATGTAATTTTCAAACTTATATATAAGTCTTACACATAGATATGTATAATACTTCAAGGTTTACATAAA
Organism: Ambrosia x helenae; assembly: GCA_030844895.1. NCBI lineage: Eukaryota > Viridiplantae > Streptophyta > Magnoliopsida > Asterales > Asteraceae > Ambrosia > Ambrosia x helenae. The sequence continues at coordinate 34,385 of JAUTDX010000762.1, forward strand.
TATATAGTTAATTTCATCATAATAATATTTTTTTATATATATATTTTTTTTCAGATGCAACGTAGATATAATAAAAAATCTAAACATTTTATGAACTTATTTAAAAAACTAACAAAGGAAATGTTAAACTAAATTTAATTAACAAAGTAAAATGGCTGCTTTTGTTAGGTTAACTTGCCCCAATGGGCCTTGGGTTTTTTATAAGACTTCATGTAGTTACATTAGGGTTTTATACTTTCCCTAACACTCTGTTCCAGAGTTTCATTAAAGAAGGGAAGAGAAAGGATTGAGAAGGAAGTGGGGAAAAAACGTGTTCCAGAGTTTTTTATAGGAGGGAAAGGGAGAGAATGAGAGGGATAATATAGAGGTTTTTAGGGTGATTTTTAATCTTTCCAATTTGGAAGGAAGAGGAGGGAAAGGAAGAGGAGGAAGATCCTTTCTCAGTTCTCATCGATTTTCAGTTCCAAATAGTTGATTCAATCTAACAACATCTCATCATTCGACATCCCAAGTTGGTATACATGAACCCAATGGTGATAATTTAAGGGTTGAGGAACCCCACAGTCCTATCAAGCTGCTGGTCCCCAAAAGCTAACAACTAAAATTCGATTTTGGCGAAATTTTGACCTTTTTTGACTGAAGCGCCGCCTCATCTCTCGCCTTAAGCGCGCCTCACAGCGCTTCTTGTAGATCTGGGTCTCAGGCCCAAAAAAGCGTTTTTTCAATCGCCTCTAGTGCGACGCGCTTTTTTAAACCAAGCTTGGATGAATGGTGGTCCATTTGCTGAACCCCATCTCAACTTGAGCAGCACCAGCAGTGTGCTAATACCATTTTTCCAGCAGCTCGTCCCCTTGTTCATTCTTCACCAACTTCTCGGCGGTTTTCTCAATATGCGGGGACCCATTAACCTGCTTGAAATTCAAGATTTAACTATAAGCAAAGGAGACATAACAATAACAATAATAATTATTGGTTGAACAAAATGAAAGCACATACATCAAATGCTTTGCTTGATGAATTATTAAACAAGTAAAAGACAGAGATCTATCTATGATGCTAAATAATTAAGAAAAGGGGGTTATAATGTTACAAACACAAAATGAATTGATTTCTTTAATATGGTAACAATGAAACAATACACACCAGGTAAATCGATTCTCTCGACGCTTCACGCGAAAGAATCTGAGAAGCATTGCGCATAGACTGTTCCGACCCGGATACCTTATGTCCAAAAGGATCGACAGCTTCCCAGGAGGTGTCGATGAATTCAACGAAGTTTTCCGCAGAAACACCGGTAGTCCGTCTGGTTCTATAAAAGTCACTGCTTGGTAAGATCTCCTCAAACGTCCAACTACTATTCGCAATTGTCATTGCCGTATTCAAAATTGCCATTGCTGGTGACGACGGCTGATTCGAAAACCCCTAATTTACTCATCCTGAAGAAGAATGAATTTATAATGTCAACTCTAGGGCGAAATCGGCTCTTTAACCCCGTTCATGCAAGAGGTTTAGTGCGGATTGTGAGAGTTCACAAATCTGATCTTTGAACCAAACAATGTTAGAAAATGAAAAGAAAAGAGAAAAAGATGACCGGTAGGTGTAGGTAACCAAGACTGTTGATAAGCTCATGTTTGATCCTACTCAGCGATGACATTTTTGTATTTTCCACATTAAATGAGGGGATTTCTTGGTAATTGGCTGGCTACTTGGCTCTGTTTGAACAAGACTTTCTTCAACTTTTTTTTTCTTATACCCCGATTATCATTTACCAAAACACATATTGCTTCAACTTTGAAAATCATTAACTAACTATTGCTTAATTATTATTATTATTATTATTATTATTATTATTATTATTATTATTATTATTATTATTATTATTATTATTATATAAATACCAAATAATATTTCATTAAATAAAAAACATTACAAATACTAAAAAATAAAATTACAAATACTAATAAAAATAACAAATACCCATATATTATATTTTTTTTTCTTGATTTGGGCCTTGCGTTTCCAACACATGTCCAAGTGTTTGCCGGTTAATTGGTCGTGCGACCTCGTGTAAAACCCAAAGTCGCGTTGAAATTGCCGAGCCCAATGACATGTAGTTGGGCGTAGCCCATTATGTATTCCTAATTCGTTAAACAAAACCCTATCCTATTTTTCGGTTCACGGATTCGTGGTTTGAACGATAAATAGTAGTATTAATGTTTGCCCGTTGAGCGAGCGCACATGGGTATTCGGGTTGTTTTTTTACACAACGTAATGCGACCAGTTTGTTTGTGGAAAACGTAATGCCCCACTTACGGTGTGCGCATATAATATATATATGTGTGGCCCTCGGGGGCAAAAGTAAAGTTGCACTAGTTTTAACGTTATTTTACTAATTTTGTGAAAATAACGTTAAAAATGATGGACGGTTAATCATGCATCATGTAGTGGCGTTGATAGCCAAAAGACAAAGGGGTACATGCACTGATCGAGTTTGTCCCGATTGCTAAGTGTTCTGTGCCTTATGTCCAAGGCTTGATACCAAACCACATCGAGCCGGGGTCTCACTGGAAGCAGCCTCTCTATTCCCATGGGGTAGAGGTAAGGTTGTCTACATCTTACCCTCCTCCGACCCTACCTTAGCTTTGCTATAGGTGAGATTAACTGAGTATGATGATGATGATGATGATGATTGTTTGTGGAAAACAGTTTGATTTGTGAAATTCAACAAAAGGGAATACCCATGTGTAAAAAAACCATTAGAAGGCCTAAAAAAATATAATATATGGGTATTTGTTATTTTTATTAGTATTTGTAATTTTATTTTTTAGTATTTGTAATGTTTTTTATTTAATGAAATATTATTTGGTATTTATTATATAATAATAATAATAATAATAATAATAATAATAATAATAATAATAATTAAGCAATAGTTAGTTAATGATTTTCAAAGTTGAAGCAATATGTGTTTTGGTAAATGATAATCGGGGTATAAGAAAAAAAAGTTAGAAGAAAGTCTTTTTCAAATGGAGCAAGCCAGCCAATTACCAAGAAATCCCCTCATTTAATGTGGAAAATACAAAAATGTCATCGCTGAGTAGGATCAAACATGAGCTTATCAACAGTCCTGGTTACCTACACCTACCGGTCATCTTTTTCTCTTTTCTTTTCATTTTCTAACATTGTTTGGTTCAAAGATCAGATTTGTGAACTCTTACAATCCGCACTAAACCTCTTGCATGAACGGGGTTAAAGAGCCGATTTCGCCCAAGCGTTGACATTATAAATTCATTCTTCTTCAGGATGAGTAAATTAGGGGTTTTCGAATCAGCCGCCGTCACCGACAATAACAATTTCGAATCCGGCAATGGCACTTGCGAATGGTAGTTGGACGTTTGAGGAGATCTTACTAAGCGGTGACTTTTACAGAACCAGATGGACTACCGGTGTTTCTGCGGAAAACTCCGTTGAATTCATCAACACCTCCTGGGAAGCTGTCGATCCTTTCGGACATAAGGTATCCTGGTCTGAACAGTCTATCCGCAATGCGTCTCGGATTCCTTCGCGTGAAGCATCGAGAGAATCGATTTACCTGGTGTGTATTGTTTCATTGTTACCATATTAAAGAAATCAATTTGTGTTTGTAACATTATAACCCCCTTTTCTTAGTTATTTAGCATATATGGTTCAAGTGATACAACTTGACCCATTTAACATCATGCTTAACAATTTCATTCAATTGATTCCATTTGGATTAAAACATCATTTTCCACATCTCATTAACGATTGACCCGTTTGATGAATTTCACCATTCGGTCACAACTCATTGTTTCGAATATATGCCATAAACCTTGTTTGTTATGAGTTCATGTGAGGCAACTCATTTAATACATTTCACCCCTTGGGGTTTACCTCTAATACATACATGAGATTTATAACCAATATATACGACACTTAAGCCATGTTATAGACTACTAGTGTAAGTAAAACTTGTATTCATTCCCATTTACTTGCACTTTAGGCTCATATCCGCTTGACCCGTTTTGTTCGTTGATCCGTTCCATCCAAGCTTGCACCTATCTTGACAAGATCAACCTTCACTTTGCGTTTATCAAACTTGGGTGATTCGTTTTAGGGCTCATGCAAGAAGAACCCATTTGATTTTGGCCTTGATTGGGCTTGTTCTTGTTGATTAGGGTTGTAGGCAAAGGAGACTTTGTCTCCTGATCATTTTCGTGACACACACCAAGTGTGTGTGTGTGTGTGTGTTTTTTTCTTTTAAATTTCATAATGATAAAACCAACTTACCAAGTTTATCATTTAGGCAACTATGGTCCCTCAAGTTTAGTCTCGGTTCATTTTTCTATAAAAAAACTAACTCATAAGCTAGTTTCAAACACCTTTTATTCATTTATAAACACAATATTATTAACTAGGTTATTTCCATATTAGAATATAACCCATAATATATTCTCTAAGTCTCGTGTTAATATTTTGCTAATCACGCCTAATGGCGTAGTTAGGCGAACAAATTGTTTTGGGGTGTTACACGGTGAACGGTGAAGAAGGATCTCGTACAGATCAAATGAAGGGATTTGGCGGGTTAGGAGGGCTCTGGTGAGTTAGCTAGTGTTGATCAGAGAATAAGAGTTGGGTTAGGGATTTGAGAAGGAAAATGAGTTAGCTGAATTTTGGGGTTTGAGAATCTTTTTGGTGAGTTAATCAAGAGAGCAGGAGAGATGAACAGGAAATTATATTTTAGGACAGGTAAACAAGACACACAATCTTTCAAATTGTCATGTTTTTTGGTTGACATAAAATTCTTGAATGCGTGTCATTCATCATTTTTATCAAATTTCAAAAAATATGACTTTTTTTTATGACACACGGTTTTAATAGTCATAAAAGGTGTATGTCATGGTTCGCATGTCAATGAAGGCATATTTTCTAGTACTGATGGTATTAGTGTTTCACATTATAATCTAATCTAATCTATATCTTATGTAAGTTGTTTGCACAATATAAGACTATAAGAGCTACAAAAATATGGTAACCGGCGATTTTAAAACTGTTTTCATACTATGATGAAGACAATCTTTCATCTTGTTGTGGTCAATTTGATTAAATAGTAATCGTGTATAACCTATATAACCTATTGACTTGTTATAGCTTATCGTATGTAACTACTTTATCATGTATACCGAATTATTAAGTGAGAAAAATGTTGTATATGCTAATTTACATTTATAATAAGATATGAAAGAAAATATTTATAAAAAAACAAATATCATGCTTTAAATATATAAATCACACTTATAAAATATAAAAAAAATGAATTCCATGGGGTCGTGGAGGCCTCCATGGGCCATATGAAGGTATCCTATGGCCGTGGAGACCTCCATGGCCCGTGAGTGAAGGAGGGTCCAACCACGGGCCATTATGCCTTCCACGACCTAGGGATTTTAAGCTTCCACCGGAAGCTTTATTTTATTTTAAATAAATTAAAAATACTTCTATGGGCCATGGAGGTCTCCACGACCCATAGGATACCCACACATCTCGTTTTCACAACCCTCACTCATCCCAATCATTGCAGGGGGTCTTCATGGCCCATAGGATACCTTTATATGGCCCATGGGGGTCTCCACAGGCCTTGGGGTGTTCAAATAAAAACCCACCATGTGCAAATAATCAGAGCCTTTAAATAACTTTGTAGTTTCTTAACATCATTGTGGAGCCTCATTTAATCTACATTACAAAATCAAAACTGATTTATTTTATTTACAAATGCAAAATAAATCTTGCGTAAGAACAAATGCATGAAACATAATGAATGGTAATATTAACAAGCACTGAAAAGACTACTCTCCCTTCAGTCCAAACCTGTTTATATTATTGATTTTGGAATGTTAATAGTAAAGATTGTGATACATCTTAAATCAACTTTGCCTGATGTAAAAAATACAAGTTAAATAAGTGGGCTATGACATTCATTAATCATGAAGGTATGTGTGTACTAAAGGAAGCATATTTTCTACAAGAACATGCACCACTTTTCAAATAATCGCAAATACGAAGTGGTGTTGAAAAGTTAAATACTATATCATGATATGATCTAGCAGAGAGTTAGAACTAGATACACTACAGAAATTATGGGCAATTGCGACGACAACAATAGCGATGACATGGGGGTATCTTGTCGCTATTGCTCAATCCATGTGACATCTTTTTAAAAAAACTGGGATCGTTGGATGCCAAGCTGATATGACGATTGAGGATGATTCGTACCGAGGAGCAATAGCGAAGACAACAATAGCGACGACATGTCGTTGCTATTGCCCCAAAACTTATTAGCGGCAAAAAGGTTAGTTTTTTTTACATGTATATTTGTGTTTTTAATGAAAATTTAGGAAATTTAAAATTAGACTTTATTAAGTATGTATTTGTGTATTTAACTATGTAAATGTGTATGTTAATATGTATTTGTGTATATTAGTATGTAAATGTGTGTATGTTAGTATCTAAGTGAGTATTTAAGCATGTCAATTGTGTATATGTAGGTTTTTATATGTGTGTATATTTATGTAGGTATGTATGAAGCTATGTAAATTTGATATTGTAAGCATGTGTGTGTATGTAAGTATGTGTTGTGTATGGAAGTATGTAAATATGTGTTTGTTATTTTGTAAGTGTGTATGTTAGTATGTATGTGTGTATATTACTGTGTATGTGTGTTTGTAAGTGTATATGTAAGTATGTAAATTGTGATTGTTCGTATGTATGTGTGTTTGAAAGTGTGTATGTTAGTATATATGTATGTATATTAGTATGTATATGTGTTTGTAAGTGTGTATATTAGTATGTATGTGTGTTTGTTAGTGTGCATATTAGTATGTATGTGTGCATGTTAGTACGTAAGTGTGTATATATGTAAGTATGTATGTGTGTATGAGCTTAGAAATACCTGCCCGAAATTGTTTGATTTAATTATTATTTGTAATTGTAACTTTACGGGACATATTTTCTTTGTGGGTTGTGCTTGTTTATCTATTAGATACATGTGTTATTTATATTAATTTGTAACTTTTCACGACATGTTTTCTTTATGGTTTGTACTTGTTTATGTTATAGATGATCTGATGGGCCTTGGACATGGAGGGGATGGGGCTGTGGATGAACCACCTGATGGGGGTGTTTTCTTTATGGTTTACTTCATTTATTATAAAATATTGTGACTAATAGTTTTTAAATATAATTGTAGTTGTTCTAGGAAGAAGACTAGGGGATGGGCAAAAACCTTCAACTCGATAGAAAGTTGAAGAGTAGAGGGGGAGGCCTTTGACCGTTGACTTTGATACAAAGGCTACATTTCATCATGTTGGTAAAAATGCGACTACTTTGTAAATATAGAACGCATTAGTGGCAGATTATGCGGCTTCAGTTCAAGACTTTGGTGAAGAAGGTGGTAGTTCCTCACGACCAAAAGATGTTTAGATCTTCGAGAACATGATGGGTTCAAGCCGTGGACACATTCGGGGTATTGGGTCTAAACCTTCTTCTAGTAAAGCACCGTGTGTCTTTGGTGAGGAGTCGCAAACTCGACAATATCCAAAGGTAAAGTAGCTTAATTTAGTTTAAGAACTTATATAAGGATCGAAGAATGCACGTTAGTTTGGTAAATTTAGATTTATAATGTTGGTAGTTTGCAAATGGATTAATGTTGGTGCTTTGATAGTTTGGTAAATGTTGGTTGTATATGTTTGACATATAAATGTGGTAAGTTTAGTTTTATTATATTGGTAGTTTGCGGATTGGGTTAATGTTGATGCTTTGGACGTAGTTTGGCAAATGTTGGTCGTATATGTTTGCCATATAAATGTTGTAAAGTTTAATTTTATTATGTTGGTAGCTTGCGGATTAGATTTATGTTGATGCTTTGCTAGTTTGGTAAATGTTGGTTGTATATGTTTGGTAAATGTTGTAAATTTTGTTTTATTATGTTGATGGTTTGTGGATTGGGTTAATGTTGATTCTTTGGTAGTTTGGTAAATGTTGGTTGTATATGTTTGTCATATAAATATTATAAATATAGCTTTATTATGTTGGTAGTTTGTCGTTGACTTAATGTTGGTACTACGTTAATTTGGTTTATTTTGATATTTTAACAGGGTTATTTTAAAAATTCTTTAACAATGTGGAGTTTCGAGAGGAACTTAACAAGTATTTGGCTTCGAACCCAAGTTTAGACTCCTGCCAAGTTTTCAAGTGAAGATGCCAATGATGAAGACGCCGATGATATGTGGTTGATGTAAAAAATTTGTGGTTAAAATGATTTGTATTGTAACGTACATGTAATGAATTTATGTAAACATGTTGTGGATGTTAATATTTATGTTTGTGTTCGTTTTAATGTGTACTGGAAAAGAGCAGCTTTGAAATAGAAAAATATGGGAAAAAGAAGTTGGTGTCATTGTTTGCATAACTACTCGTGAAATTTCAAAAAAGTGGAACACTCTTTATGCCTCTTTGCCTATAGCTTCCAAGAGACAAGAATACAATGTTCATGTATCACAATGAATGACCAATCTCAGGCAAGAATAACTGTTCAGTTATGGATCTTTTTATCTGAAGACTAATTCTCAAACTGACAAGATGGTGTCATTGTTTGCATCATCACTGAAGGGTGGTATTTCAAAAAAGTGGAACACACTTTATGCCTCTTTGCCTAAAGCTTCCAAGAGACAAGAATACAATGTTCATGTATCACAAGAAATGACCAATCTTAGGCAAGCATTACCTGAGAACTTGTATTGACTTGTAGTAGCTTATCGTATGTAACTGATTTATCATGTATACCGAATTATTAAGTGAAAAAACTGTTGTATAAACTAATTTACATTTATAATAAGAAATAAAAAAACAATTTATAAAAAACACAAATAACATGCTTAAAATATATAAAACACAATTATAAAATATTAAAAAAAATGAATTCCATGGGGTCTTGGAGACCACCCCGGGCCATATAAAGGGATCCTATGGGCCGTGGAGACCTCCATGGCAAGTGAAGGAGGGTCCAACCACTGGAAATCATGCCTTCCATGACCCGGAGATATTAAGCTTCCACGACAAGTTTTGTTTTATTTTAAATAAATTTAAAAAAACTTTTATGGGCCATGGAGGTCTCCACGGCCTATAGGATACCCACACATCTCTTTTTCACAACCCCCACTTATCCCAATCATTGTCAATCATTGCAGGGGGTCTCTACGGCCCATAGGATACCTTTATATGGCCTATGGGAGTCCCCATGGGCGCGGGGGGGGGGGGGGGTTATCCAAATAAAAATCCATCATGTGCAGATAACCAGAGCCTTACTTTTTGTGTTCTATCAAATGTTATCATAAGTACATCCGTAGTCGGGGTGATAAGGGCTCGAGGGGGGGGGGACCACCTCCCATAGCACCGGGAACACCGCCCCGACTCTATGGGTGAATTTTGATTCGGAGTGTGAGGGCTATCGCGAGATGCACGTTGTGGTTTTGAGAAATATGACAGACACAAACGGTTAAATTATTTAAAAAAACCAATTATATATATCTCTACACCATATATATTATCTTGTACACCAAAAAACCCAAACCAACTACATATATTCGTCTTCCACACTATAAAAAAAACCCATTCTTTTTATAAAAAATCACCATACCACAATGTCGTTTCCTCCCTCCGAAAATTCATTTACCGATCTATATCAAAGATTTTTTCACGACGACGGCGCGGAAGAGGAAGAAGTGGTTTCAAGTGGTAAGGACATGTGTTGTAGATGATAGGTCCCCGTTCGAGTCTCTCTTATTCCATATTTTGTAATTGTTTTTTCAAACAAAAATTTAAACCCAAAATAGGGGAGCTACTTACGTAGATATCTGTATTGGCATGAAATCAATCTCTTTTTAGTTGGGTTTTAAGTATCAACTAGTAAAATTCCCCCACATTTTGCTGCGGGGATTCTTTTGATATGAGTTAAATTTGTTAAAGTACCGGCATTCGGTATAGCAAAATATTAACATGCTAAAAATGAAGTCACAAAACGTCCACTTTATCATTTACAATTTTACATATTTTTAAATATCTAACCAGTGAAAAAAATTATGAGTTAAATTTGTTAAAGTACCGCAATTCGGTATAGCAAAATATTATTTATGTTTATCATGTACACATAAGTATTAATCTAATAGATGAAATAATCCACTAACCTATTGAACCTTTGAAAAAAACATGATCTTATAAATATATTGCTTACTGGTTAGTATTCAATGAGCAAACCAAAGTAGTTCTTTTTTTTAAGGATTTTATTAGAAAACGAAACTAGCGAAAAGCTAGAACAATAAGCAAAGCGGACACATAAAATTACACAAAGTCAAAAGTTACCCAATTAAACCATTCTAAGGAGTTCAGCTTCCCTCTAGTTTTGACCCAATGATAGCTTGTACTCTTAATTTCTTCCGAAAGTCTCGTAATATCGATTCTTTTCCTGGAGAAAGAGGCTTCGTTTCGCATCTTCCATATCCACCAACAAGGATTAAAGCATTCACCACCTTCTTTTTTACATCCGACCCGTTTGTGTGCTTGTGTAGTTGTAAAAGGTCTTTTACAGAGAAAGCATATATAGTTGGGATCCACAACCAACCCAATAACATGTACCAAACTATCGAACAAAAATGTCAGGACGTGAATAAATGCTCGACCGTTTTGTCTTTTTCGTTCGTTCCTTTTTATTTTACATATCTATCACCTAACAACTTCAACTACCTCTTTATTTTTCTTTCTTCTATAACCCTCTATGAGAATCAACTCCTTCAGAGCACTCACATCCCATCCACCAAATGTATGTGAGTGTGTCCACCAAATTATATGGGGTGAGTGTAAGTGGTTGTGAGTGGAGGAGAAAGAAAATATTTGGTGGAAGCACTGTTCCACCCTATATATGAAAAGCTACTGTTCACCCTTATATATATTTTAATATTTTTGTAAGTAGTTGTGAGTGAGGAGAGAGAAAATATAATGATAAAAGTATGAAAAAGTATAATTATTTTAATTAGGAGAGAGAAGATTTAGGGGTGGAATAGTGATTTTTAGTGTAATTTGATGGATGAAATTTGGTGGATGGGATGTGAATGCTCTCAGTAACTAGCAAATGACATCAACGGCAACCTTAAAACTCTAAGAGATAAACACCAACATGTTACAAACATAATTGAACCCGACTTCGACCGGCTGGACAGTGGGCACCTTGTGCATTCGCCAGTGGTACTTGCATGTGAATTTGTACTATACAATAAATAACAATAACAATAATAAGAGAAAATCGTTCGAATTGTCCATGTGGTTTGCTCACATTTCACCTCTAGTCACCAACTTTTAAAAATTACATCTGTAGTTCTCAACTTTTAGTGTTTCTTAACTCGGATAGTCTCTGGAGTAGACGGAGGTTAAATAATCCAGTTAAGTGGGTGTGCCATTACTAAACTACCCTTACTTTAATAATAATAATAATAATAATAATAATAATAATAATAATAATAATAATAATTTAAATGCACATGGTTCAATTCAGTTCTCCACTTGTATAGCCAATGAATTTGTACGAAGATATATACCAATCAGGTCGACAAGATTGGACACAACTAAATCATAACAGTAGTACTCGATCACCACTTCAATTCAATTCCATTCCATCTATTTTGAACCACTAAATCATTTCTCATGTAACAGATCTGACTCATTTTGTATTTTATAAAAAAAATGCTCTCAGTAACTAGCAAATGACATCAACAGCAACCTTAAAACTCTAAGAGATAAACACCAACATGTTACAAACATAATTGAACCCGACTTCGACCGGCTGGACAGTGGGCACCTTGTGCATTCGCCAGTGGTACTTGCATGTGAATTTGTACTATACAATAAATAACAATAACAATAATAAGAGAAAATCGTTCGAATTGTCCATGTGGTTTGCTCACATTTCACCTCTAGTCACCAACTTTTAAAAATTACATCTGTAGTTCTCAACTTTTAGTGTTTCTTAACTCGGATAGTCTCTGGAGTAGACGGAGGTTAAATAATCCAGTTAAGTGGGTGTGCCATTACTAAACTACCCTTACTTTAATAATAATAATAATAATAATAATAATAATAATAATAATTTAAATGCACATGGTTCAATTCAGTTCTCCACTTGTATAGCCAATGAATTTGTACGAAGATATATACCAATCAGGTCGACAAGATTGGACACAACTAAATCATAACAGTAGTACTCGATCACCACTTCAATTCAATTCCATTCCATCTATTTTGAACCACTAAATCATTTCTCATGTAACAGATCTGACTCATTTTGTATTTTATAAAAAAAATGCTTCTTCCACGTTTTTATCATTTTTGTATTTTGTATTTTATAAAAAAATGCTGGACCAATTAACATGATTTTTTTTGTCTAAATTTTTTAATAATAAAAACAAAAATATTAAAAATTCAATATCATTCAGCAAAATATTGGAATAGTTCATTCAATTCATAAACAGATTAATATGTTCACAGAACTTTAGGCTTTTATATTTTTTTTTTTAAAGTTTAGGCTTTTATATTTATGTATGTGATAATTTGGTGGTTGGTTAACCGAACAATAATGGAATCATTTGTGCATATCTCCTATAATTTGAACAAAAGATTAACTGAGCTGGTCAATTTCCATGTATTGTTGCCTAGGATTAGTGATCAATTGATAGAGAAGAAAAACAAGGTTTCTTCACATGAGTGTGCAGAGAATAAAAAAAGGACAAAGTTGAAGAGCAAGAACCCTTACCACGTACATACAAAAGCATTCACTATTATAATATGACTATTTACTAAAGGATAAAAATTAAAAGGGGAAATTACGAAAATAGCCCTTTGACTGGATTTTTTTACGAAAATGGTCCCCTCCCGGCTCTTTAGAGAGAAGGGTCACCAAGTTCAAGGCACCAAAGAGTCAAAAACATCTCCCGAGACGTTTAACCCAAACCTACTCACCCACGATCGATTTACAACTAAAGTAAATGTATCATGAATTTTATAAAATGTAAAAATGAAGTACTAAAACATAAAGAAAGACATTCGATGGATTCGAAGTTGGTTCACCAATCACCATCATCATCATTATTATTTCCATGAGATGTCAAAAATCCTTCGGTACCTCCTTCATTAACACATGGAAGAGGAGGCATTATCATTACGGCCTTGAGGTGACTTGACTTGCATGTGAATTTGCAGTGTACAACAAATAATAATTCAAAAGCAAGAACATGGTTTGCCGGTTGAGCATAGACCTATCACCTACCTACTCACTCACTCACCCACCACAATCTGCTACCCCCCAAACCCTCTATAAATATCCTCCCCATTCCCTTCCTTCTGCCTTGTCTCAACCAATTCAATTCTTCTCTCCTCTATAACCGGAAGATCGAAACCAACCACAATAATACACATACATGCACACACAATCACATGTTACTACACATATGCTGCTGATCTTTCATCCAATTCACCACCACAATAATACACATACATACACACACAATCACATGTTACTACACATATGCTGCTGATCTTTATACACATACACATGTTATGTACATGTCCCTTAAGCTTTTAAGAAACTGTCAATATCAAGGTTTGTTTCTTTAATTCAGTTCAGTTATGATTTTATTATCTTTTTTTTCCTTGAATAGTTTTGTAGTTTAAATCATGTGTAGGATTTTGGTTTTAAAGATTGTAAACAATAGTTTTTAGTTTAAAAGTGTTTGATCTGTTATAGGGATTGATGTTGGATCATATATAGTTGTGTTTATAACTCATGATTATTTTTTTATTTTATTTTTGCAGTGACAACTATAAATCAAGCAAGAACAGCACTGAAGATGTTAAGGGAAAATAGGAAGAGGTTTGATCTTGTGATAAGCGATGTGCATATGCCAGACATGGATGTTGTTCTTCAAAGTCAGCAGGTACACACGAGACTCTAACCTAGTTGTTGAAATATAGCTAAAAAATAAATCGGACTTTATTAGCGGTGGAAATATTGTAGATTTACTTACAAAATTGTTGATCTAGGTTTTATATTAGGTCAAACGGGTTAAATGAAATATTTTAGTTACAAGGCTATCGTTTTGTATTGTAATGCATACAAGTTAAGTTATACAACTTATCAATGTTGTAAAAATCGCTCTAGGCGGTCGCCTAGGCTCTAGTTGGGCATTAATATCGGAATAAGGACCTAGGCTGGGTCCTAGGTGTTTTGGGCATTAGGCTAATTCCACAAATTTCTAAGTATTATGTGTATATATGTAAGTATTTCTAAGTATTATGTGTATAAATCTTAACATATTTTCAAAAAACACCTAAATCTATGTATATATAAAATACGTATAAAAATTCCAAAACGCCTAATTCCACCTAGTCCTGACTAGTTCCTAGACTAGACCCCACCGCCTGCCTAGCGCCTAGTACAACCTTGCAACTTATTGAATCGCTTTATTAAATAAGTTGGTTGCTATTGTAATGGTATAGTACTTGTAGTCATCTTTAACAGATCAATAATTAAAGAAAGGAAAAGTTGGACAGACAATCACACAATAATACACATACAGTCATACACACACATATGCTGATCATTATAGTTATATACGTATGTACATGTCCCTTAAACTCTAAACCGTTCTAACGTGCTTGCATTTTGCAGTTACTACATGCTCGCAAGCAAGTGCTGCTTTGAATTTACTAAGGGAGAGAAAACGCTGTTTCGATGTGGTATTAAGTGACGTGCATATGCCTGATATGGACGGATTTAAACTCCTTGAAGTCGTTGGTTTGGAAATGGATCTTCCTGTTATAAGTACATCCTTTTCCTTTTATTTCACCTTTATTTTAATCCTTAATTTATATATATTTTTTTACTGTTGTTTTCTAGTAACTAAACATGAATTTTTTAGACCATTTGCTACATCAACTGTAAAGAGGTGGTTCAATTCTTCACACTTAGAAATATGAAGGAATCTTAATTGGGAAAATGTGTGTTGCAATAATGAAACATCTTCAAGATGAATCATATCCTTCACTTGTAATCACCATGAAAAAAAAATACTAAAAACTAGTTAATTTCCTAGTAACTTTTAATCACCATGCTAATGTTGATAATTACCAAAATTAACTAACTCTTTTAGGTTATTGAGAACATTTTTCTGAGTTTCATTTGAAAATCACACACACTTGTGGTCTTCATGGCTGACTTATAGTTATTTCAAAACACACACACACATGTTTCTTCCTGCTTCTTTTGTTAAAAAACAAAGATCCGTGAAGTAAAAAACGAAAAGGAAAGTGGATTTCATTTCAACATGTGGTTGAGTTCTACTTGAAAAGCATACACAAAAATACAAAATTATTATCCATGTATCTAAGACTATATATAATTTACAAATTATTATTTCTAACAATGTTTGGTTATTATTTAGGGTGCGGTTCCTAAGTTGGAGAAGTGGTTTTTACATCTTTAAAGCTGCTGACGAGGGTATGAGATTCATTTACACCTTTCAACGTCCATAACTCTTTTAGCTCCATTAAATGTCCCGCTTCAATCTAAGGCTATATACGGGTAATGTCGTACTCAAACATACAAGTTAGCTGTTTTATTCTAATTCCAATTGTTTAAGAAATATTCTTGTCTTGTTTCACATAAACATCAGTAATAGCATTGTCCAAGCAATCAATGCATTCTGGACCACTAACATCTGGTGTTTCATTGCACGAAACCCCGTATATTGTAATATTACACTGGCCAGTCGTATTCCCACTTGAAAACTTCCGTAAGTGATCACCTGCTGCAGCATCTAAAGTGAGTTCTTTAAGAAGCGATCTCACTTCACTTATATATGTGGGACTTGTTATGTTTTTGCCCATATGGAAAATCGCTTGAAGATTGGTGCGAAGGTATGAGTTGAAGTAACTTAACCAACACAGATCAAGGTAAATGATAGCCCCTTTTTGGATCAAGGTAAAAGGGCTATCATTTACCTTGATTTGTGTTGGTTAAGTTACTTCAATTCATACATTCGCACCAATCTTCAAGCAATTTTCCATATGAGAAAAAACATAACAAGTCCCACGTATATAAGTGAAGTGAGATCGCTTCTTAAAGAACTCACTTTAGATGCTGCAGCAGTTGATCACTTACGGAAGTTTTCAAGTGGGAATACGACTGGCCAGGGTAATAAACAATATACGGGTTCGTGCAATGCACACCAGATGTTAGTGGTCCAGAGTGCATTGATTGCTTGGACAATGCCATTACTGATCTTTATGTGAAATATGACAAGAATATTTCTTAAACAGTTGGAATTAGAGTAAAACAGCCAACTTGTATGTTTGGGTACGACATTACCTGTATATAGCCTTAGATTGAAGTGGGACATTTAAGGGAGCTAAAAGAGTTATGGAGGTTGAAAGGTGTAAATGAATCTCATACCCTCGTCAGCAGCTTTAAAGATGTACAAACCATTCACATAGAATGGTGTGGTAACTTTACTGATATATTCACACCAACCACAACCAATTTTGATTTGGGAGCACTTACCGATTATCACGTTCCAAGGTTGAATGATGGTGATTTGGAAGAAAGGGAAAGAAAGAATAAAATGATTGAGAGTGACCAGGAGGTACGTTAACTGCAAATTTTTATTAGTTACAAGAAACATAAATGGTTTATATAGGGCTGCAAACGAACTAAATGAACATGAACAATGTCTTGTTCGTGTTCGTTTGGTAAGGGAATAACGTGTTCACGAACTATTCATGAACACTAACCGAACAATATTTTCTTTTTGTGCTTGTTTGTTAAGGAAATGATAGTGTCAGTGTTTGTTTGGGTTTGTTTGTTAATCTAGATACTGGACAAATGTGAGTGCAATCAAACACAAATGAACGTTTATGAACATAGACGAACACAAACAAACATTCATGAACACAAACAAACATATATTAAATTTCAAGTAAAAACGACATCTTTCCTCACAAACATTGCATAGATCTGCCCAAAATTTACTAACCCATTTATTCAAACATACTTGATATAATTACCAAAATTAATGTAAAAAAATCACAAAATTGTCATGTGAAGATTGAAGTCCTCTTTAATCAACCCAAATTAAACTTGAAGACTTCAATTAATCTTCCAGAAATAATAGTTAATCAAAATAAGTGAAGTAATACTAATATGCAATACGCTAATATTTATTAACTAACATGTGGCAATTTTGAAGTACCTAAATTAAAAATATAAGTTAAAGAACCTAATGAACTATCGAACATAAACAACATAAACAGTTCGTTAATGTCGTGAACCAACTTGGAATCGATAGTATGTCTTTCTTTATGTTGCAATACTTCAGTTTTACATTTTATAGCATTCTCAATACATTTACTTATTTGTAAAACTAAAGAAAGTTATATTAATTTGCATTCTTGAATTGATGAATGTTCCAGGTTTGACTGGAGAAAACGTTGCAAGTCATTTGCAGGTGTGTTTTTACTCAAAACTGATAAGAATATATAATTGGAAAACTTTTAAGGCATTTTGAATATAACAAATGCGACTTTTGACTATGCAGAAATTCAGATTATACTTGAAGAGATTGAGCGGTGTGGCACAACAAGGAGGTACAGAAACAATCGATTACTGTTCAGCCCTCGCGTCTTGTGGTCCCGGCTCAATCCTCAGCCAATTTTCAAGCGGTAAATAATGGCGTTCCGGTTAATCCGAAAGAGAGATGAAGATGACAGGCTGTGCGGTAGATGTCGAAAACCGGATTGGTGTGCAAGGTTCCGTTGCTAATCATTCCATTAAAGAAATGGGCGAAAAACAAATTTCGTTTGGCGAATCTGTACATGTGCTCGATCAAGGACCTTTGAGGAATCTCGGGTTTGTTGGTAAAAAAAGTTCAATTCCAAGTCGGTTTGCTGGGTATGAAGCTGAATCACCAACACACAACTTGAATTATGCGGATAATAACGGTGAGAGGAGAATAAAACAGGAGCCAAATATCGATTTTTTAGAGAACTCTAAAGCAGGAGGAACAGCTGTCACGCATCGCGTCTCTCAAAACGATCTCATGACTGTCTATTCTGAATATGTACACTTCAGACTTTTATGATCATACAAACTTATTGTTGTCTTGAAAGAAATAGGTTTGACTTTAAAAGTCAACTAGAATCACTTAATGCTTAAGATGTGTGTTTGTTTATCTGTATCAGGTTCATTTCATGATGGAAATAAAGCAAAAAAGAAGGGAAGCATGAAATGTGCTTATGATGATTGTTTGGAAATCTGCTGTTAGGTAGGATTATAATTATTTTATAAAATTCTATTAACACTCAGTCAGGAGTTGTTGTGCCTGAAGTAATATCTATCTCTGCCCCATTCATTAGTATATAATAGAAGTATTTAGTTATAAATTATAATTATTAACTTATTATAATCTCTTATGGTTGATGTTTGTTTATTTTTACTTGGTTCAAATTATATCCCAAACATGAACTCCTCCTATCATGCCTTTCATGTCACAACGCCAACGGGGTTTAAAAAGGCATGTGGCGCTTCGTGTTTCAGAAGTCGAGGTGCGAGGCTTATGAAAGCAGCACACGGTAAATACTTATAAGATTCGATTGTACGTTTGGTCCCTAAGTATAAAAAGTCACAATGATTGTCTCCATTGTTCATTCAAAAATATCATGTATGGTTCATAGAATTTTTTTTCTGCGACATAATTTTTGTAACGGACCAAAATATGCTTATAAGAAAACTATATACGCATGCTGTTTAAAGATTTAAAAACTGAAATAAGAAACTATTAGTCCCAAGGCAATTGATGGGGTGGTGTTCTAAAGTATGAGAAGTTATGCAAGGACGAATTCAATGATTGTTGCATAATTGATTAGTGTGACTCATGTGCAAAATTAAAAATAAAACTTTATATAATTCTGTTGAATTATGAATATATCCTTTACGGTTACCGCTAACCTTTTGTCAACAAAGCAAACGCATCGGCAACAAGTGACCATTAGTAGCAATTTACCTTGGTAGCAAATTTCTGTTAAGACCGTATGTAGTGGCCTGTGAAATGGACACTAAAGGGAGATTTCACGCCCCATTCGTGCTTCGCACACCAACCCCCTAGGCGCCAAATCTCGCCAAACTGGCAGAGCGTGAAATATTTCACATTTTTTCATCTTTCTTCATCCAATAAGATTAAGCCACGTGAGATGAAGCAACGGTAATATTACCGTTTTTAAAAAGTAGCCTTGTAAAAAAAAATCTTTTAATCCAAATTATTACTTATTTAAACCTCACTTCACCTCATTTTTTATACACCAACTTTATGCATTCTTCCACTTTTTATAAATTCTCTCATACCTTCAAAAAAAAAATTATTATCATGAATCCATTCCGCCCCCCTTTCGATGTTCCATCTCACCCAACCAACCCAAACGTGTATCGCCCTAACACCACCCAACCGCAACCAAACTTTAACCTTCAAGATTTTGACACGAATACGATGGAGTTTACGCTACTACTAAACATGCCCCAATATTTTCAAGGTCCAATGGGCTTCGCAACCAATATGAATATTAGCGTAGGTGGCATGGTGGGTTCTCAATAAGAACCCGACCTCGAGCACGTGCCGGAGACGCAACCGAGTGCCCACCCGAGAGCTCTCAACCCAAAAAAAGCTCGCATAAAAAAAGGGAGAGCCAACCCGTACACGAAAGCCTTATCAAGGTTGGACCAAAGAGGGGAGTACGCGCTCACACGAGCTTGGCTAGACATTTCGGAGCATCCCGAAGTTAGTATGTGTTATTTTTATTTAAACAAAAGTATAATAATATATTTGTTCTATTATTTTTTTTAAAAGTATACTAACATATGTGCTCTAATTTTTGTGGCCATCTATCAAACTTCACCTCTATTTTGGAAAAGGATTCGAGATACATTTTTTAAGGCGATAGGTAGAGGAGAATATCGGGAAAACGACTCCATTTCAGGAAAACGGACCGACATAAATGGGAGATGCCATGCGTTTCAAGAAGTTTTCCAACGTATGAAGGATAATTGGGGTAGCGGTTGTAGCGATGCAGATATTTTGAAGAAAACTTTGGAGGAGTACAACGCACAACGTGGGACGTTCGCCTACATGAAGTGTTGGTAGCTTCTAAAAGGAAGTCCTCAATGGGCTAATGTACCATGCATGATGGCGACTAGTAGGCGCAAAGCTAAACGGTCCAAGACCTCTTATTCGGTTGATCCAGAGACGCCCACTCCCGATGCTCGAAACGTGGATTTAAATGAGAATGTTCCCGAAGAGGAGTTGGCTCGACCGCCCGGTAGAAGAAACGCGCGAAAGGGGGGAAGAGCAGAGTCGTCTTCGATGGGTGGCGAGTTGAAAGAAGACTTTGAAGAGATTAATCAACGTCTTCAAGATATACGAGACCTTGGAGCTAGGCGTTTGGAGACCATGTCTCATTACTATGAAATATTATTTGTTTTAAATTTCCAAAAAAATAATAATAATTGGGTAATGATTGGAAGGGGCTTGAAACCACTACATCCCTTGTGAAATTGACCCACATGATATTTGTCAAAAAATGCTTAAGGGAGGGGCTGCAAATTTCACTACCACTACACATGGTCTAAATCATTTTGCTCCTTGATCGGCTTCGGTAATAATTTCAATCGACAAGTTATAAGTACGGTATTGATCTTATCCATAGTAATGAGACATGCTAATGCTAAGATATCTTTATAATAATACAAGCTTTATAAAAATAAAAGTGCAATATAATAAATGTATATGAAAGGGATCTTACATGTGAACACTAGTAGATGATAGTCTGCCTTAGGATTGACATGTCATAGTAATGGCACAAACATGTGCATTATTGTAATGTACTAGTGATGCCAAAATTTCTATAACGATAAAAAGCAATGTATCTGTGTAGGCATTTCACATTAAATAAATGAGGGCAAAAGAAGTGCAACATTTGTCCATTATAATGTGTGGTACATGTAATACATAGTGCAAATATCTTATTCTATATTTTAAAATAGCAAGTAAAAAAGTTTTACGCATGTATCACATTGTATTTAAAAAAAGATCATGGTCAATGTTTGAGATGATATAAAATCAAATTCATAATCTCATTCCTTAAACCAGCATACAATTCGGACATCTTTGGAAAGATATATGTACCCGCCATTACATATTATGCTCCCAATTGCACATTCTTGCTCGATTTCAGTTGGCTTCCTAAAACCCGCATTCTCGAGCACATAGGCAAATTGCATTATCATTTTGATTAACTTTACTACGTTAACATCTAAACACGCTATAATTGTGTTTATATAAATGTTGGGATTCATTTCATCTATACTGAATAATAATATGAACCATGTGACTCTTAGTTTGACACATCTAAAACTCAAAGTTACACCGTTCTTTTTAATTACCGCCAATTGCACTTCTAATACTTTAAACACGTTAAGGTAGGTTCAAATAATCTTTTAAAACTAATTTTGATCAACTAAAATGTTTAGGTCAAAATGACTTAAAACACCATTTACACTAGAAAGCATCATTTTGATCATTTAATCATATAACATGATCCAAATCAGTTTCAATAGTGTTTATTTTGAATTTGTTTCAATAATAGGCGTTTTTCAATATTGAAGAGTGTTTTTGGGGGTTGGATGAGAAAAATTTTGAAAATGGGTAGGGCGCTAGTTGGACTAGCGACTTTCAAACAAGAATTTCCAAGGTTGCTACTTCGAGTAGCGACCTTGCAACCTTCAATGATTTTGGTCTGCAAGGTCGCTGGTCAAATGAGAGATCTTCACAAGGTCGCTGATTGGTCCAGCAATCTTCAAATAAGGTCGCTGGTTTGATGTGCAATCTTCATGAACTCGTGATACAACATCTGATGAATGCAAGTTATTTACCTATATATAGCAATGCATATACACGATTATTCTTGCACAGATAAGGCAATTCACATACAAAAAAAGAAGAGACACATGCAATATTATTTTCCATACATGCAAAATGTAAACATTCAAAATTGTTTTCCATGGTGTTATATTCTTTTCCATACAAAGCAAAAATATTGGGTTACGCGTGTTATTGTACGTGGTATATGAAGAAGAAGAAGAAGAAAAAATGGTGGCGCTTGACAATTTTGAAGAACATTGTGAGGAGGCTATCGTTTTTTAGTGTTGTTGGATCGGTGTTACATCTGCATGAAATCACTTGAACTAATGTTACATGTGCATGAGGTCTAACACGTGTTAAATGGTAGCCTAGTCATGTGATTTCAAATACATTAATGCTGGAGGATCCAAAGGTTGTAGAAGAATGCATCCAGCTTCTTTGCATCCCCTAACTACTTCTTCGATAATAGATAGTCACCATAATAACTTATTTATAACATTATGCTTATTTTCTATTAGCTTGTTAAAAGTTAAAATGCTCTTTTATGAGGAAAAAAAAGAGAGAAATAACTTATTAGGAAATGCTAATTTGCTATGAGAAAAATATTAGCCCGAATAACAAATCTTTCATAGAACTCCACGAGTCCACGTAACTTTGACACTGGATCTAATAGAACTAACAGCCCATTCGACTAATAAAATTATAAAATAACTAGTATTTTACCCCCGCGCGTTGCGGCGGGGGCATATAACCATGTCAAATAGAACCATTATACAACACCGTTAACGACTATCCACCGAAAAATTTAGTACCAAACGTTGAACCCCGCAAGGGAACTGTAAACCACATAAAACAGTAACTTGTTATGAAATGGCCGCTAGATGATAAAAAATAGACGAAAAAGCATTTAACCACACACGCACGTTGTGTTGTGTTTACTCGCAAAATTTAGAGCGAAACAAAATTAAAGCTTATGATACAATCAAGCAATACACGAATGCTTAGGAAATGTAAAAAGAATTAAATTACCCAAATGAGATAATTATATTTTTGTTAATGCTTATAAAATTTCTTTATATAAACAGAAGCCATAGCTCCTTAGGAACAGTTCAATACAAAATATGTTGATTATAATAATCAATACAAAACATGTTGATGTATAATCGAATAACTTTTTTTATATTATTGCAATTTACCACTAAATTTAAATACATTGTTATACTTTATCTATAGTATATTTTGTTTTTAATCAAATGAAAAAGGGCCACTTAACAAAATTTTGTCAGTGTCTTCTCATCTCTCTTTGTAATATTTTTCCACCACCCAACGAATACCGTAACCACCACAATCAGTTTACCAAGTTTCTCATTATCTATCTTCTCTGTCTCTAAAAGTCAGAGATGGAGAGAGAGTAATGGGGTAGAGTTTCTGGCAAGTGGTGGTGGTTGTGTAGTTCAGGACTTCAGGTCAGCTCAACGGATTGCAGCCGGCTTTAAATCTTAGTTTATGACCACTATCTGGGTTCTGGCCGTCGGTATCACCGGTTGGCCGTCGTTGTTCAAGCCCATCATCACCGAATACCAGAGTGCTAGAGACCAAGGACACCATAATCACAATCACAGTCACCATCGAATCATCCACTTTGTTACAATGGTAGCCGGTGACAACCACGACAACCTTCTCAGACCACCACCACGACACCATCTTCGAAAATCTAGGGTTCTGGTGAACTTCCGGCTACCCGATCTAAGCTTGCATGTGTTGTCTCGGTGTGGATCGACGGTGATTTTTCCTGTGACGTTTGGATTGGTGAGTTGAGGTTGAGTGAGTTGGTGAAAATGAGGTTAGGTAGGTAGTGGTGGTGGTTACGTGGTGGAGAGATCAGAGATGAGAGAGTAGGCTTATTGGTACAACTCCTAGAGCTAAGAATACAACCATCTCTTGCACAATAAACTCTTTAAGCACAATGTACAACACCTTAAAGCATAAACCATTTGTAAATTAATATATATATAATAGGCGAGGTTCAAAGCCCAATTTTTAAAGCCCTGGATAATCAATAGTTCGGATTTGAGATGATTCCAAATTTCTAATAACCCTATTTATAAGAAACTAGCTTCTTATCCGGCCGCGCGTTGCGACGACGTCAATCTAAGTTTGAACATAAGTAATTGACAAAAACGTACGTATATTATCAAAATTTACGATCAATTATGCTACACAGCCTTCTAAGATTTTCGTAAAATTGAAATCAAATTGCATCAAAGCAACAAAAGTAACTCAATCCTAATAACATGAAGAGTTCAACAATATTCAATAACTGTTTTGAAAAATCACAACTTCAAGAATCAGTTATTTACTTTCATACATTTTAATATACAATAATCAAGGTTGATTGATAAATAAAACATATTATCATTCTTTCACCACAACCAAACCCACCTTTAAAGAAAAAAAAACGCATAATTGCTTGCTAGTCCATGATGGTCATTGTGTAAATAATCAAACAAACATCATAGATTATCAAATTCCAATTTCCTCGATGAAAGACTGGTACAAGTGTTTCTATGTAAAAATTATATTATTCTCTCCCTATAAACTAAATCTATACCATTCTTCTCACGCAACATAGCATACCGGCCTAATGAAATCATATGATTTTTTTATACCAATAATTAGTAGCTACCTCCATTGTTCTATGTTAGGAACGTTATAGTTCAGGGGCTTAAAATGTAAAATGGATAGTTAGTTGCTAGTTAGTTAGAAGTATTATAGTTCAATTGTAATAAATAGAAGTACATGGACTGATATTGTAATTCTGTGAAAGTTGTAACTGTCATTAACAGACAGTCTATAAATCAATAAGAAATGGGGAAGAACCCTCAGTTTTGAGCTGAATTCCTTTTCTCTTTGTTTCTCTCTTAACAATTGGTATCAGAGCTAACCAATTCTCGGTTACTCGTTACCTGTTTTATCAAACCGTTATAACTGTTACCAACCACCTTCCACCGTCGTAAACCACCATCAACCACCGTCGTCTTCATTCGTTTTTTTCCCGATCTATCCAGTCATTTACTCTGTTCTTTCTTTCTTTCTTCGTTCGATCTTTTCATTTCTGAGCCTGAATTGATTAATTGTTAATCAATTCATTCCTTGGATATATCAATTCGTGATCTATCCAATCCAAACCTAAATTTTCTTGTTTCCAATCATTCTTTTATCAATCAACCATGACTACCCGAAACAGAGCTGTTGATGATCAAGAAAATGTGATCAAGAAAACGTTGGATGAACATGCAATCACACTCATCAGAGTGGACTCTCACTTGCAGAAAAATGACAAGAGTTTTGAAAAAATTGAACAAAATTTTGTCAACATCAATTCTGTGTTGTCCAAAATCACAGAAGAGATTGCAAAAATGAATAATAAAAATAATGATAATAATAATTCAGTACAAAATACGAATAATCATAATAATAATAATAATAATAATAATAAGCATAATGATAATAATAATTCAGTATTAAATCAACATAATTATAATAGTATTACAAACAAACAATTGGTGGATTTGTCTAGACCAGACAGATTTCACAGGGTTGGGAAGATTGATTTCCCAAAATTTAATGGTGAGGATGTTGATGACTGGGTCTATAGAAGTGAACACTTCTTTTCTATAGATGAAACACCAGAAAATTGTAAAGTGAGGTATGCTGCCATTCATTTAGAAGGGTGTGCAGTAAAATGGCATCAAAATTTTTTAAAAAGTAAAGGTGTACCCATCACTGAAGTGACATGGAAAGAATATTCGGAATCCATTGTTTCAAGGTTTTCTGATGTTCTTTATGAGGATGCAATGAGAGTCTTGACTTCAATTGTACAAGAAGAGTCATTAGATGAATTCTGTTCAAGATTTGATGCATGTTTACTGAAAGTGTCTATTCCTGAGATCTATGCAGTTAGTATTTTCTTGAAAGCTCTTAAACCAGAAATTGGAGGTCCTGTAAAAATGTTTCAGCCAGTAACAATGAAGATGGCTTATCATCTGGCCAAGATTCAGGACATGACCAATAAGTCTTTGGGTATTTTTTCTAACAAGAGTTCTAACAGGTATTCTGGTTCTTTCTCTTCTCAGAATAAGTCTTTTACTCCTAAACAACCTTTTAACACTCAACACCTTCCTTTGTTACCCACCCCACCTGCAAATAAACAAAATACCTTTCCTGGAAATTTTAAAACATTAACAAGAAAAGAAATTAATGAAAAAAGGGCCAGAGGTGAGTGTTTTAGCTGTAATGAGAAATACTCAGCCACTCACAAGTGTAAGAACAAACAGTTATTCATTCTTGAATTGGATGATGAGGATGAGGAGGATATGGAACTGTTAAATTGTGAGATACCAAATGACCAAAATGCCCTTGATGGAAAAAAATGGAATGAGCCTCAAATCTCAATCCATGCCATCACTGGTATACCTTCTTACTCTACCATGAGAGTAATTGGTACAATTGGAACTAGGCAGTTGGTAATTCTTGTTGATTCTGGTTCCACTCACAATTTTATTGATATTAAACTTGCAAAAAAGTTAAACTGCAAGATGGTTAAGGTAGAGGGAATGAATGTCTCAGTGGCAAATGGTGAGAAGTTAGAATGTGTAACCATGTGTGTGGACTTTGAATGGGCTATGCAAGGGTCATGGTATAAGACAGATGTCTTAGTTTTGCCACTACAGAATTATGATATGGTGCTTGGAATCCAGTGGTTACTCACTTTAGGTGACATCACTTGGAATTTCAAGGATTTGATAATGAAGTATAAAGTAGGGGATTCTCACCATGAGCTAAAAGGTTATTCCAACAATAGGGTAACCCTTTGTTCTGCTCAAAAGATAGATCAGTGGTTTAGTCAAGAAGATGTGATAGTAGATGCCCAACTGTTGAGTATGCAAATGTTGGACAGCAGTGACCAGTTCCAACACTCATCTAAGGTATTAACTGATGAGCATCAAAAGGCCATGAATGATGTATTGGTTAAGTTTGATGAGGTGTTTAAAGAGCCCACTAGTCTTCCCCCAAGAAGATCATGTGATCATAAGATAGTCTTGCAGGATGAAAATATTGTGATCAATGAAAAGCCTTACAGATATCAGGCTATGCAAAAAGATGTCATTGAGCAATCTGTCCAAGAGATGTTAAACACAGGGGTGATAAGAAGCAGCTCAAGCCCATTTGCTTCTCCTGTTGTTTTGGTCAAGAAGAAGGATGGAAGCTGGAGACTGTGTATTGATTACAGGAAACTAAACAAGGTTACTGTAAAAAACAGATTTCCTATCCCTTTAATTGAAGAGCTATTTGAAGAATTACAACGGGCAATCATCTTTTCAAAGCTGGATCTAAGATCTGGTTACCATCAGATAAGAATGGCTAAGCAAGACATTCAAAAGACAGCTTTCAGAACTCATTTGGGCCTATATGAGTTCTTAGTAATGCCATTTGGGCTTACTAATGCACCTGCTACATTTCAGTCATTAATGAACTCAGTCTTCCATCAGTATCTTAGGAAGTTTATTATGGTATTTTTTTATGACATTCTCATCTATAGCAAGTCATTAGATGAGCATGTTCAACATTTGGAATTGACACTTAAACTTTCTAAGCAACATAATCTGTTTGCTAAAAAGTCAAAGTGTAGTTTTGGTGGTCATACAGTGGAATATCTTGGACACTTGATCTCAAAAGAAGGGGTGGCAACTGATCCTAAGAAGGTAGCTGCAATAAAAGACTGGCCAATTCCCACAACAGTCAAACAACTCAGTGGTTTTTTGGGTCTAGCAGGCTATTATAGAAGGTTTATAAAGTCTTTTGGTGTTCTGGCTAAGCCATTGACAGATCTTACAAGAAAAGGTGCTTTTGAATGGAATCCTATGGCAACAGCAGCCTTTGAGAAACTTAAACAAGCCTTGATGTCCCCTCCTGTCTTAGCCCTTCCTGATTTTTCCTCACAATTTGTCTTAGAAACAGATGCTTCAGCATTGGGAATTGGGGCTGTGATTATGCAAAATAATCATCCCATTGCTTATATTAGCAAAGCATTATCTCCTAGACAACAAGCCTTGTCTGTCTATGAAAAGGAGTTGCTTGCAATAATGTTTGCAGTGCAACATTGGAAACATTACTTATCAATGGGGAAATTCATTATTAAAACTGATCAAAAGAGTCTCAAATATCTTTTGGATCAGAAGGTTAACACACCCCTGCAACATGTATGGTTGTCCAAGATGATTGGTTTTGACTATGACATACTTTACAAGCAAGTGAAAGAGAATGTGGCTGCTGATGCTCTTTCAAGAGTAGAGGGCCCTACCCTATTAACCATCTCCCTATCTACCTTTGATCCTACCCTATTAACAGAAATAAAGACCTCTTGGCATAATGATGAGCAGCTGAAATTGAAGATTGATCAGTTAATAGAGGGCAAAATGGTCAAGAATTACTCTTGGGATGGTACTCTCTTAACCAGGAAGAACAAATTGGCAGTGGGAAAGGATGATGATTTGAGGAAAAAGATACTCTTTCTGAATCATAACACTGCTGGGGCAGGCCATTCAAGTACACATGTTACT
The DNA here is from genome assembly GCA_030844895.1 of Ambrosia x helenae. Taxonomy (NCBI): domain Eukaryota; kingdom Viridiplantae; phylum Streptophyta; class Magnoliopsida; order Asterales; family Asteraceae; genus Ambrosia; species Ambrosia x helenae. The sequence goes on from JAUTDX010000762.1 coordinate 63,087, forward strand.
TTACAAAGGCTAAAACATTTTTTTCATTGGAAGGGCATGACAAAAGATGTAAGACAATATATCAGGGAGTGTGAGGTCTGCCAAAGAAGTAAAAGTGAAACATTTGCTTCACCTGGTATGTTGCAGCCCCTTCCTACTCCTAAGTATATCTTTTCTAATATATCTATGGATTTCATTGGGGGTTTACCAAAATCTGGTGGAAAGGACACTGTTTTAGTGGTTGTAGACAGGTTGTCCAAATATGCCCATTTCATTGGACTTTCACACCCTTATAATGCTACCACTGTTGCTCAGGTTTTCCTTGACCATGTATTTAAATTACATGGTTGGCCTGAAACAATAGTATCTGACAGGGATCCCATCTTTGTTAGCAACTTTTGGAAAGAATTCACCAGATTACATGGTGTTAATCTAGCCCTATCTACTGCCTACCATCCTCAAACAGATGGTCAGACAGAAGTTGTAAATAGGTGCTTAGAATCATACCTTAGATGTATGACAATGGGCAATGATAAGGATTGGTTCAAATGGTTGCCATTGGCTGAATGGTGGTACAACACCAGCCACCACTCTACCATCAAAATGAGTCCCTTTGAAGCATTATATGGCTATCCACCCCCAACTTTTATTCCCTACATCCCTAAAGATTCAAAGGTAGCAGCTGTAGATGACTTGTGCAGGGATAGAGAAGATATGATTAAAAAAGTTGAAGTTTTCTTTAGACACAGCCAAGAACAGAATGAAACAATTTGCTGACAGACACATGTCAGAAAGGGAATTTCAAGTGGGAACCTGGGTATATGTGAAGATTCATCCATACTGCCTAACTACCCTGAGGTACACTAAGCATAATAAACTCTCCCCTAAGTATTATGGTCCATTCCTGATCTTAGAAAAAATTGGGGCAGTAGCTTATAAGTTGGATTTGCCTAATGATGTTCTAGTGCACCATACCTTTCATGTTTCATTGCTTAAACAAGCAAATGGACCACCTACCCAAGTTATACCCCTACCAACTGAACCAAGGTTCAGATTACAACCTGCTGCAATCCTGGAAAGAAGATGGGTCAAAAACGGCTACAGAGGCTCTATCCAGGGTCTGATTCATTGGCAAGGTGCTTCACCAGCAGATGCTACTTGGGAAGATTTGAAAGAATTATCTTTCAGATTTCCTGATTTTAATGTTGAAATTCAGTCTTGAGGTCAAGACTTTGTTATGGAGGGAAGTATTGTTAGGAACGTTATAGTTCAGGGGCTTAAAATGTAAAATGGATAGTTAGTTGTTGGTTAGTTAGAAGTATTATAGTTCAATTGTAATAAATAGAAGTACAGGGACTGATATTGTAATTCTGTGAAAGTTGTAACTGTCATTAACAGACAGTCTATAAATCAATAAGAAATGGGGAAGAACCCTCAGTTTTGAGCTGAATTCCTTTTCTCTTTGTTTCTCTCTTAACATTCTCAACACGATTAAGACTCGTTATTGCATCAGTCACCTCAGAACTGCTTGTAACTGCACATCATTCAACCCGGTGCTAACTTTCTCCAATATATGTGCATCATTTTAGTTACTAACAGCCTGACAAATGCCATCACACTTTTGTACGAATCAGTAGAGTTAAGCACCTCATCTCAAATGCAATGTCAAAATAGTTTTAAAAGGTTAAACTTGTTCAATAGTTATTAAAGGAGTTAAAGCACAAACCTTGCAAGTGGTCTGGTTCGACTCCTCATTAACAGGAGGCAAGCCGCGGCTAGAGTGTGTCTTCGGTATATAAGTTTATGAACCCCATAATTTGGTGGCTGCAACTGGTACGAAAAAAAACCCATTAGTAAGAGAAAGTTAATAAAAAAATTAAGCAGACAAAGATAGTAATACTGAAAGGGCAGACAAAAAGGAAACCGGCTGAATGAGCAGAAGCACAAGTTGATTATTTGAACTGACAAACTGGTTGTAAGTTTATTTAACCAACAGTCGACCCAAACCGTTTTGACATATACCAAGAAATTGTCTGTTTTGACCCGTTACCCAACCCGACCACAATAGATCTCATCAAGTGGTAGATCTGTGAGGTCCCACCAATTCAAAGCCCGAAGTTTCAAAAGCCGCTTTCTCTTCATCTCGTCTAAACAAAACAAACGAATTGATACAATGTGCAAAGAAATAGAAAAAAAAAAGTAGGGTCATACCATGGATGGGAAAGACTTCTTTTACAATGGCTTCTTTTTCCAGCTTCCACACAAGAGATTCCCCACGCTCCCATACAACATCTCTACAGTTGGATTTTAAAATGACAGGGGAATCACTCTTGTTAACCTGTACAAATAGTGTATAATTTACTAATGTTAACTATTGAAGTAGACCACGATTATGATTGTGAGTTAGAATGTTTATTGTATCTGCACATTATGGAACATTGGTGTCATGTGATGCATGATGAAAGTTATTGAGGGCATGTATAACTCACGATTCCATAAATCAAGTGATTGTAACAACGAAAACGCTCAAACCGGATGAACATTGAACCATCACTTTGTTTCGTAAAAGCTTCAGCCCCATCCCATTGAAACTGTAAATCCACTCCTGTAGTAAGATTAGTTGTTCAGAAAACATTTTAGAGGTTGTGCAATTTTCACATGTCGTGTTAACCAACGATTCTTCTAAACTTTCGACTCCATGATACTAATCTCCCGATATCATTTTTTATTTGGCATAATCGTTTAAAGCAGTATGGGCAATACTAACTCATGGGATTCCGTAGGACTGTAAACTGTGAACATCGAGACGGGAAAACCTGTTAGTGTATTGTTCAACATATGATAAAAACTGAACATGCTACTATTATGTTAACCGAATACAATTATGTTTACAATTCCAGCAACCGCGGTATATATGTTCAACAATACACAAACAACAGGCAACACCACATAAAAAAACAATAGCAACTATAAGTAAACATGTGCAATCCCTCAAAACCGAAATAAAAGAAATCATCTAACACTATCACATACATCTATATACAAGATTGAAAGTTATAGAAAAAAAAAAAAGACAACCAAAAGCAAGCACAAATACCTACTAACAGAAACATATAGCCTTATTCTTAAAGAGAAATCAAAAGAATCCATGACAAAACACACTAAATCTGTCTATTCCATTTAATCCATAAAGATATTGAACCAGACTATAAGAAAACACAAATGATTAAACACGTAGAGGCAGCAAGAACTGAAATAAAGCATATCAAATATAAGCATAAAGAAGTATGTGTAAAGCAAGTGTCATAAACTTAGGCACACTCACCGTTACCGTGACAGTGGCGGTTAAGGCTTCTCTTTACTTTGTTCGAACGTCGTCCGCCATCACCGCCGCTCGTATCTTTGTCACAGATATAGATTTTGAACCCCAAATTTCCACTGATCTTCACGTCATCGGCTGAAAAGAAAGAGAAACGAAGACACCATACCTGTAGCAAATCGAAGCTAATAAAACGAAAAGAAGAGGCAAGAATTAAAAAAAAACAAAGCGCAAAAACCTCACATTGAATAAAGAAAGAGAAGAAGACGGCCCAAATCCATTACAGTTAACCAATAAGTAACAGTTGGCTGAATTAAGGACCATTTTAAACGATATATGTATCATGGGTGATTTCATAATAGTAAATTATATAAGATGTGTTATTACTATACGCGCGCCTCTGTAACATGTGGTACAAAGAAGTATTACAATACATAATTTATCAGTTTGCATAGCAACAATCATAGATTGTTGATCACACCAACGTAAGACAGTGTGAAAGAGCTCAGACTTGAAAACTGTTACTAGCATCATACGTTGCCTAGTTGCAGCCTATCGATGCCATCTCACACAACGGACATCAGTAACTTTCATAATCACTTGTTATCATCACCCTAAGAAAGCAAATATGTGTATTTGTAGAATACATGGAAAACAATCATAGATCACCGATCACACGAAGATGAAAGGGTGTGAGAGGGCTCAAACTCGACAATTGCTATTGTGTCGTACGTTGCGCGGTTGCATCATATCGATGCCATCACACAATACGGACAACAGCAGGTTATTTAATCAATTGTCATCATCGCCATACCAGACGACAAATGATAAAGCGAATGACGTCTCAGGCACTAAAAAAAGGCGCAGACGCTGAAGCAGAATAGCCCATCAACCGGTTGCGTTGTGAGTGCATTACTACTCACGCCACGTTCACAACCGACGTGCGAATGTGGAAGCGAAAACAATTGTCATTATCGCCTAAAAAATCCAAAAATAAATACAACGACGAATACAATCCATAGGCCAGCTGATGGTTGCATTGTGAGTAAACATCTAATCAGATCGCCCCCTTATCATCCGGCCATTGCAGTGATCGTAAAATGCAAAACAGTAAAAGCCTCTCACAAAGAATTTTAACAATTGTAACTTTACTAGGGCCGAACACTACCACGACCAGCACACGAAATCGAGTGTAATACAGACGTACCGTGAAAACACCACCGATGATAGCACAAACATTGGCGATAAAATGAGAAAATGATTTGGGGGACACAAAACAAAGTTCAAAACAAAAAACAAAGAGCAAAACCCTCACATTGAATAAAGAAAGAGAAGCAGGCGGCCCAAATCCATTACAGTTAACCAATAGGTAACAGTTGGCTGAATTAAGTAAGAACCATTTTAACCGATATATGTATCATGGGTGATTTCATAATTGTAAATGATATAAGATGTGTTATTACTATACGCGCGCCTCTGTAACATGTGGTACAAAGCAATATTACAATACATAATTTATCAGTTCGCATAGCAACAATCATAGATTGTTGATCACACCAAGGTAAGACGGTGTGAAAGAGCTCAGAATTGAAAACTGTTACTGCATCATACGTTGCCTGGTTGCAGCCTATTGATGCCATCTCACACAACGGACATCAGTAACTTCCATAATCACGTGTCATCGTCACCCTAAGAAAGCAAATATGTGTATTTGTAGAATACATGGAAAACAATCATAGATCACCGATCACACGAAGGTGAAAGGGTGAGAAAGGGCTCAAACTCGACAATTGCTATTGTGTCGTACGTTGCGCGGTTGCATCATATCGATGCCATCACACACAACTAACAACAGCAGGTTATTTAATCAATTGTCATCATCGCCATACCATACGACAATTGATAAAGCGAATGACGTCTCAGGCACTAAAAAAAGCTCAAACGCTGAAGCAGAATGGCCCATCAACCGGTTGCGTTGTGAGTGCATTACTAATCACTCCACCTTCACAACCGACGTGCGAATGCGGCAGCGAAAACCAATGTCATTATTGAATAAAAAATCCAGAAAAAAATACAACGACGAATACAATCCATAGGCCAGTTGATGGTTGCATTGTTATTAAACTTCTAGTCAGATCGCCTCCTTATCATCCGACCATCGCAGTGATCGTAAAATGCAAAACTGTAAAAGCCTCTCACAAAGAATTTTATCAACTGTAACTTTACCAGAGCCAAACACTACCACGACCAGCACACGAAATCGAGTGTAATACAGACGTACCATGAAAACACCACCGATGATAGCACAAACATTGGTGATAAAATGAGAAAATGATTCGGGATTTTTTTTTTGTAATCAAGACCTGGACATGAAACAAAGTTCAAAACAAAAAACAAAGCGCAAAAACCTCACATTGAATAAAGAAAGAGAAGCAGACGGCCAAAATCCATTACAGTTAACCAATAAGTAACAGTTGGCTGAATTAAGTAAGAACCATTTTACGCGATATATGTATCATGGGTTATTTCATAATAGTAAATGATATAAGATGTGTTATTACTATACGCGCGCCTCTGTAACATGTGGTACAAAGAAGTTTTATAATACATAATTTATCAGTTCGCATAGCAACAATCATATATTGTTGATCACACCAACGTAAGACGATGTGAAAGAGCTCAGACTTGAAAACTGTTACTGCATAATACGTTGCCTGGTTGCAGCCTATCAATGCCATCTCACACAACGGACATCAGTAACTTCCATAGTCACTTGTCATCATCACCCTAAGAAAGCAAATATATGTATTTGTAGAATACATGGAAAACAATCATAGATCACCGATCACACGAAGGTGAAAGGGTGTGAGAGGGCTCTCACTCGACAATTGCTATTGTGTCGTACATTGCACGGTTGCATCATATCGTTGCCATCACACACAATGGACAACAGCAGGTAATTTAATCAACTGTCATCATCGCCATACGATACGACAATTGATAAAGTGAATGACGTCTCAGGCAATAAAAAAAGGCTCAGACGCTGAAGCAGAATAGCCCATAAACCGGTTGCGTCATGAGTGCATTACTACTCACTCCACCTTCACAATCGACGTCTGAATGCGGCAGCGAAAACACTTGTCATTATCGCCTAAAAAATCCCAAAATAAATACAACGACGAATACAATCCATAGGCCAGCTGATGGTTGCATTGTGATTAAACTTCTAATCAGATCGCCCCCTTATCGTCCAGCCATCGCAGTGTTCGTAAAATGCAAAACTGTAAAAGCCTCTCACAAAGAATTTTAACAATTGTAACTTTACCAGAGCCGTACACTACCACGACTAGCACACGAAATCGAGTGTAATACGGACGTACCATGAAAACACCACCGATGATAGCACAAACATTGGTGATAAAATGAGAAAACGATTTGGGATTTTTTGTAATCAAGACCTGGACACGAAACAAAGTTCAAGGCGCAAAAACCTCACATTGAATAAAGAAAGAGAAGCAGACGGCCCAAATCCATTACAGTTAACCAATAAGTAACAGTTGGCTGAATTAAGTAAGAGCCATTTTAAGCGATATATGTATCATGGGTGATTTCATAATAGTAAATTATATAAGATGTGTTATTACTATACGCGCGCCTCTGTAACATGTGGTACAAAGAAGTATTACAATACATAATTTATCAGTTTGCATAGCAACAATCATAGATTGTTGATCACACCAACGTAAGACAGTGTGAAAGAGCTCAGACTTGAAAACTGTTACTGCATCATACGTTGCCTAGTTGCAGCCTATCGATGCCATCTCACACAACGGACATCAGTAACTTTCATAATCACTTGTTATCATCACCCTAAGAAAGCAAATATGTGTATTTGTAGAATACATGGAAAACAATCATAGATCACCGATCACACGAAGATGAAAGGGTGTGAGAGGGCTCAAACTCGACAATTGCTATTGTGTCGTACGTTGCGCGGTTGCATCATATCGATGCCATCACACACTACAAGAAATTTAGGTATTTACCCACACATAGTATGTGTAGGAAAAACCATATAATGTGTTAGTAGTTATGTTTACCTACACATAAATTAAGTGTCATCATGTGTAGACTCGGCACTGTAGATATAGATCATTACCTACACATTTATTATGTGTAGGTATATAGCAAGCTATACCTACACATATTATGTGTGGCTAAAACTCGTATATATGTGTTGGTAGAAGTATATCAACTTGTTAGATTGGCGTATGACGTGGCATCTGACGTGGCAAGTGATGTGGCATCCAACGTGGCAGCTAATTATGTGTTGGTAAATGTAAAATGTGTAGGTATTAATCTTAACATGTGTAGGCATTGTTCTTAACATGTGTAGAATAAATACATATTGATGTGTTGGTAAAACTATTTAAATGTGTAGATAATAACATGATTTATTTAGATAATAATTTTTAAATATATACAAACAAATACAAAAACAGTTATAGAAACATACACGACCAAATTAACATTCTTAATCCAAACATAAGTGTTCAAACAACAAAACAAACAAAACTAATATTGACCATAAATTACTGACAGGTTATATAAAATTCTTAAACGCATCACTCATCAATACATTTATCACCCTCTAGACTATCACCTTGAGATTGTCCAAATGTGCTTGATGAAGTAGGCATGATATTTTTCTCATTTAGTGCTTGTTCCATAAGTGCACATTTACTTGTAATTGTTTGAAATGCATGGACCAGCTCATCATAAGTAGGACGCTTTGCTTTTTTAGCGTTGTACCCATTGTGTTATCAACAATAATTGGATCACGTCCCCACCCATGCAAACGATACATTCTCAATAATCGACTTGTCGCTCATTGATTCCACGGTATGCTGGTTTCTCAACTTCATCATTTCTTCCTTTTAGGAAAAAAAAGAAAACAAATACAATAAATTAACTTTTTAACAAATAATGAATACTTAGCGGTAGAAAAGAAAAAGTAAACTTACATATATTGCAGCCGCATTTTTAGATATTCAACTTTTTTCCGTATCCCAATGTATAAGCCGCCAAGTCTCAAGTTGACCGGATGAAAAATCCAAATCCAAATCACGCTCAATGGGATAGCGTATTGTACTCATCGAACCATTTCTATATGCTATCTACATTAAAGAATAATTTCTATTTCTTAATAAATCTTTTTGTTAGCAAATAAAGCCAAAAAGGGTTACTATAACAATAGCTGTTTTTTTACTTCACTTAGAAAGTGGTCTCCCACTCCATTGAACGAAAAGAATGAACAAAACTCAAAATTTGTTCAGAAAAAAACAGCAATCTGATCTCCCAATATCAGAAGTTCGAGGGAAATATGAGAGCCACATACCGATTGTGAATCAAATCACATCTAAAATTAAATAACTAAACCCTTACTATACAAACATAAATCAAATCATCAACCAGATCTATAAACACGCCCAATATTGGTGAAGATAAGAATGAATATAAATATGAATATTCATAACATACAGATAGAATTTCGCTATCAAATAGCAAACATATAAACAGAAAATAATAATAGATTTAAGCTTCAAATAAAATAAACTCGGTCTACAAATCACAAAAATACCATTCAAACAGAAACCGGATACAACAAAGCTCATGATTGAAGCTTCAATTTCACAAAATCGAAATAAAAAACTGAATAAAAGGCGGTCGTAAAGCTTACCAAAAAGATGTAAGTGCTTGTTTTAACATCGGTTGTTTATAACTCCTCTCTAAAAGCTTTCGATCCCCATAGCTTCTCTGTTAAATGGATGTGGCTTTTTCCGAATGATAATTTTCTGCCGTCCACAAATTTTTATATCTTCTTCATGTAGGTTTTTCTTTTTATTTTATTATAATATTAATACATGGGCCGATGGTAAACACAAGGCTAAAGCCTTATTGGGTTTTTTTTCTTTCCTTTCTTGATTTACGACCAACTTCCTTTTCACTTTTATTAAATTTTTTTAGTTTTATTATTATTATTATTATATATTATTATTACTCGTCTTGAGTGCTCCCGTCACAACCAAAACCAATGTTACTCGTTTACGCTCCAATGTCCATGCACACCTAGCAAAATATTAAAACGAGCAAATAAATACTAAAAACAAACAAAACTAATAAAAATCTAATAAAATGATATAAAAATACAAATAATAAAATACAAGCCTAAAACTAATAAAAACTATATACAAAGGAATCAATTATGACTCAAAATACATAGGAAAATATATGTGTTTTACGACACATCAAGGCCCGTTAAGGACACCGACCACTACGATCCAAACCATGCCCTTTAACAACCTGGATCATTTCTTCCTCACCGACCATTTCTTCTTATGTATCCAATATCTACATATACTTTTTTAGATACACGTAGATATTTTTTATGCCACTACATTTACCAAGTGTGTGTGTGTGTGTATATATATATATATATAATATTTACACATATCGTACATTTTTTTAAAAAGTGTATGTATTTATTTGGCGCGTCATTTAAAGTAAAATTATTATTTTTTATATGTAACCAATATCTACACATGTTGTACATTTTAAGCATGTGTAGTATTTATTTTGCCTCGTTATTATTAAAAACTAAAATAAGAATTTATATAATTGATTTATCTACATGTTTGTTTAAATGTATTATGTGTTGGTAAACATAACCTTTTACTTACACATATATTAGTTGTTTACATATTTGTAGATAATTTACCTACACATAACAAAATTTTACCATATGTGTGGGTAGTTTAATATTTAATTGATGTCAATTTTGGGGGGAATTTTCCCACAAACTCCAATGTGTAGATAAAACATATTACCAACATATATTAAGTGTTAGTTGTTATTTAACATAAATCATCAACAATTACCCACACATGTGCAAAAATGTGTAGCTATTTACCCACACATTTACATGTGTAGGTAAGTTATGTGTGGGTAAACACCCCAAATTCTTGTAGTGACACAATACGGACAACAGCAGGTTATTTAATCAATTGTCATCATCGCCATACCAGACGACAAATGATAAAGCGAATGACGTCTCAGGCACTAAAAAAAGGCGCAGACGCTGAAGCAGAATAGCCCATCAACCGGTTGCGTTGTGAGTGCATTACTACTCACGCCACGTTCACAACCGACGTGCGAATGTGGAAGCGAAAACAATTGTCATTATCGCCTAAAAAATCCAAAAATAAATACAACGACGAATACAATCCATAGGCCAGCTGATGGTTGCATTGTGAGTAAACATCTAATCAGATCGCCCCCTTATCATCCGGCCATTGCAGTGATCGTAAAATGCAAAACAGTAAAAGCCTCTCACAAAGAATTTTAACAATTGTAACTTTACTAGGGCCGAACACTACCACGACCAGCACACGAAATCGAGTGTAATACAGACGTACCGTGAAAACACCACCGATGATAGCACAAACATTGGCGATAAAATGAGAAAATGATTTGGGGGACACAAAACAAAGTTCAAAACAAAAAACAAAGAGCAAAACCCTCACATTGAATAAAGAAAGAGAAGCAGGCGGCCCAAATCCATTACAGTTAACCAATAGGTAACAGTTGGCTGAATTAAGTAAGAACCATTTTAACCGATATATGTATCATGGGTGATTTCATAATTGTAAATGATATAAGATGTGTTATTACTATACGCGCGCCTCTGTAACATGTGGTACAAAGCAATATTACAATACATAATTTATCAGTTCGCATAGCAACAATCATAGATTGTTGATCACACCAAGGTAAGACGGTGTGAAAGAGCTCAGAATTGAAAACTGTTACTGCATCATACGTTGCCTGGTTGCAGCCTATTGATGCCATCTCACACAACGGACATCAGTAACTTCCATAATCACGTGTCATCGTCACCCTAAGAAAGCAAATATGTGTATTTGTAGAATACATGGAAAACAATCATAGATCACCGATCACACGAAGGTGAAAGGGTGAGAAAGGGCTCAAACTCGACAATTGCTATTGTGTCGTACGTTGCGCGGTTGCATCATATCGATGCCATCACACACAACTAACAACAGCAGGTTATTTAATCAATTGTCATCATCGCCATACCATACGACAATTGATAAAGCGAATGACGTCTCAGGCACTAAAAAAAGCTCAAACGCTGAAGCAGAATGGCCCATCAACCGGTTGCGTTGTGAGTGCATTACTAATCACTCCACCTTCACAACCGACGTGCGAATGCGGCAGCGAAAACCAATGTCATTATTGAATAAAAAATCCAGAAAAAAATACAACGACGAATACAATCCATAGGCCAGTTGATGGTTGCATTGTTATTAAACTTCTAGTCAGATCGCCTCCTTATCATCCGACCATCGCAGTGATCGTAAAATGCAAAACTGTAAAAGCCTCTCACAAAGAATTTTATCAACTGTAACTTTACCAGAGCCAAACACTACCACGACCAGCACACGAAATCGAGTGTAATACAGACGTACCATGAAAACACCACCGATGATAGCACAAACATTGGTGATAAAATGAGAAAATGATTCGGGATTTTTTTTTGTAATCAAGACCTGGACATGAAACAAAGTTCAAAACAAAAAACAAAGCGCAAAAACCTCACATTGAATAAAGAAAGAGAAGCAGACGGCCAAAATCCATTACAGTTAACCAATAAGTAACAGTTGGCTGAATTAAGTAAGAACCATTTTACGCGATATATGTATCATGGGTTATTTCATAATAGTAAATGATATAAGATGTGTTATTACTATACGCGCGCCTCTGTAACATGTGGTACAAAGAAGTTTTATAATACATAATTTATCAGTTCGCATAGCAACAATCATATATTGTTGATCACACCAACGTAAGACGATGTGAAAGAGCTCAGACTTGAAAACTGTTACTGCATAATACGTTGCCTGGTTGCAGCCTATCAATGCCATCTCACACAACGGACATCAGTAACTTCCATAGTCACTTGTCATCATCACCCTAAGAAAGCAAATATATGTATTTGTAGAATACATGGAAAACAATCATAGATCACCGATCACACGAAGGTGAAAGGGTGTGAGAGGGCTCTCACTCGACAATTGCTATTGTGTCGTACATTGCACGGTTGCATCATATCGTTGCCATCACACACAATGGACAACAGCAGGTAATTTAATCAACTGTCATCATCGCCATACGATACGACAATTGATAAAGTGAATGACGTCTCAGGCAATAAAAAAAGGCTCAGACGCTGAAGCAGAATAGCCCATAAACCGGTTGCGTCATGAGTGCATTACTACTCACTCCACCTTCACAATCGACGTCTGAATGCGGCAGCGAAAACACTTGTCATTATCGCCTAAAAAATCCCAAAATAAATACAACGACGAATACAATCCATAGGCCAGCTGATGGTTGCATTGTGATTAAACTTCTAATCAGATCGCCCCCTTATCGTCCAGCCATCGCAGTGTTCGTAAAATGCAAAACTGTAAAAGCCTCTCACAAAGAATTTTAACAATTGTAACTTTACCAGAGCCGTACACTACCACGACTAGCACACGAAATCGAGTGTAATACGGACGTACCATGAAAACACCACCGATGATAGCACAAACATTGGTGATAAAATGAGAAAACGATTTGGGATTTTTTGTAATCAAGACCTGGACACGAAACAAAGTTCAAGGCGCAAAAACCTCACATTGAATAAAGAAAGAGAAGCAGACGGCCCAAATCCATTACAGTTAACCAATAAGTAACAGTTGGCTGAATTAAGTAAGAGCCATTTTAAGCGATATATGTATCATGCGTTATTTCATAATAGTAAATGATATAAGATGTGTTATTACTATACGCGCGCCTCTGTAACATGTGGTACAAAGAAGTATTACAATAAATAATTTCTCAGTTCACATAGCAACAATCATAGATTGTTGATCACACCAAGGTAAGACGGTGTGAAAGAGCTTAGACTTAAAAACTGTTACTGCATCATACGTTGCCTGGTTGCAGCCTATCGTTGTCATCTCACACAACAGACATCAGTAACTTCCATAATCACTTGTCATCATCACCCTAAGAAACCAAATATGTGTATTTGTAGAATACATGGAAAGCAATCATAGATCACCGATCACACGAAGGTGAAAGGGTGTGAGAGGGCTCAGACTCGACAATTGCTATTCCGTCGCACGTTGCGCGGTTGCACCATATCGATGCCATCACACAACGGAAAACAGCAGGTTATTTAATCAATTGTCATCATCGCCATACCATACGACAATTGATAAAGCGAATGACGTCTCAGGCACTAAAAAAAGGCTCTGACGCTGAAGCATAATAGCCCATCAGCCGGTTGCGTTGTGAGTGCATTACTACTCACTCCACCTTCACAACCGACGTGTGAATGCGGCATCGAAAACAATTGTCATTATCACCTAAAAAATCCAAAAATAAATAGAACGACGAATACAATCCATAGGCCAGCTGATGGTTGCATGATGGTGCGTGAAGTATATATATTTTTATGAAGATATTTGTTCACACAATTTCTAGTTTTAAAATAGTTTTTACCCTAAATTAAACTACACACACGAAAGGCAAGTGTACCTATCGAAAAGTAATATAATTTAAATGGTAAGAACCGGATATCAATCCGTGGACGCGGTTTCTCAATACTAAACTTTTGTTACTGTAGAGCCTTTTCGAGAGTTGGGTTGATTTTTCTAAGTTAAAATTACTAAATATTAAATGACACTAAAAATAAACGGATTTAAAAACAATACTAACTAAAAGTCATCTAAACTAAGATTCCACTAATGACATGTAATATTCCTAGAGTAAGAAATGATGGTAAGACAAAACTCTCTAATAATTAAGTTCCAATCAAGGTCTCTTAATTATATAATCCTTTGGAAAATTAAAATGACAAAACACTTTAATCACCTAGAATCATTCTTTGAAGTCCGTTTTGTAATATTTAAGTTAATCTTTAAACACGGGCTATTCATTTGTCAAAATTCCTAACTCGACAGCCTAAGGAAAATTAATTTGAACAACAATTTAATCACCTAAAGTTGTTTTTATGTAGATAAATATTTATATTGTTCAAGTGACAAATCTAAGGTTTAAAACTTGTAAGACAATAATTTTGGCCTAAACTACTAACTTACAATTTCTATCAACCTTAGAATCTAACACAACACCATTATGATTTTTCCAAATCTAAGTGCAAGATTTCACACATGTTCAAGTTCTTCATCTCAAATTAGTTAACAATTACCATTCCTAGTTTCATGTTATGAACCTAATTATTACTAACAAGACTCAATAATGAACATCTACACATGGGTTTTCCAACATTCATGAGCAAACATTCACCAAACTAACATGGATTAGGAACTTTAAACATGTACAAAATTCCAAGAACAATACTAAAAAATTCATCATCAAGATTAACATAAACTAAATACCATCATGTCTTACAATTATCACATTACATAATCAAAAGCTTCATCAAAGTTTAGACAACTAAAGATGTTTAGCCCATAAGGCTTACAACAACTACAAACATCCTTACTAAACTATCAAAATTCATGGTTAAGATTAAGAAATTTCAAACCATAAGCAAGCAAGGAAGTAGGATGTTGATGAAAGATGATCTTCTTGATGTTGGAAGTCCTCTTGAATACTTGTTAATGGATGGAACCCACCAATTTGTGTAGAAATTTTCGTGAGAAAATGGGGCTCCAGGGGCTCCCTTTGGAAAGCATCTGAGGTTTGTTTATATAGAAAAGCATAGGCATTGGGTGTGCCTAGGAATTGACATTGGGTGTGTCTAAGAGGCATTGGGTGTGTCTAAGAGTTGGAATTGGGTGTGCTTTATGTTTGACTAGATCCTTAACACCCATTGGTTCTTCAAGCCCCAATGTTTACTGTACACTTGGATGGGTGTGCCTAGCAAGGAAGCATTGGGTGTGTAAGCAAAGGAGCATTGGGTGTGCTTTTCTTCACTTTTACAATTGTGCAGAACTTCCATATCCTTTGCATAAACCTCTAAAACACCAACAATCCTCAAATCAAACCTGAAATTCACAAACAAAGCAAATAAGTGTCTAAGCTTGTGAAATATCCCTTAATCGTGCACATTTCGAGGGTAAAATCGTGCTAAATAAAGTGTGTAAATTTAAGCACATCAAACATTCCCACACTTGAACCTTGCTTGTCCTCAAGCAAGAAATTAACAAAAACTCCAAATGGCAACAATCAACTAACAACATGAACATAAACTCATAACAAAGGTCTAAGATATTCACAAGGAGGCAACCATCAAAAGAAAAAAAACCATGAGATAAAAAAACGAGAAATATCAAAGAGAATGATTTATCTATGAAATTCCCAACATGACAACTTTGCATCCTCACAATGTTCACTCACACTCGGTTAATTTATATGATCATACATAATGTGGAGTATGAATAGACACTCAATGCCATGACAATAACTAAGCAATAATGTAAACTTGTAGAAGGATCAAATCTCTACCAATATAGCTAGAAACGTCACATAAATCATGAGGACTTTGTTCGGGTTGTAACTTGGCTAAGGTTAGGGTAGGGAAGTTTGGGAGAAAGTGGCTAAAGTACTAAAAATCCAGAAACTAGGCTAGCTCGAAACAAAGAAACAACAATAATATACAACTACTACCATACTACAAATCGAGAGCTTTTAAGATTTTTATGCTATTTTCGCTCCAAAATTGCTCTAAATGGAAACCCAATTGTGTGGCTTTTTCTTTCTTTTTTTTTTCTTTTTTTTTTCATTGTTTTCTTTTTTTTTTCTTTCATTGTTTTCTTTTTTTTTTCATCTCTTTTTTCACTAACTATATATATAACCATGTAGCTCGGAGGGAACTAAGCACGTCTACTTAGACAAAAACTCCAACATGAGAATATATATATATATATAAAAAAAACGAAAAAGAAGTGAGACTAGCACCAGCCAGACCGGACTTTTAGCAAAATGGTGAAAATACAAAAGGCTAATTTGGCTAAAGTGGTTGTAAACAAATATGGGTGAAAATGAAAAACATGGGAAAAGGCTCAACAAGGCTCACTAAAGGAATATGTCGGGTGTGGGTATGTAAAAGAAAAGAAAATGGCTAAAACGAAGAGGTTTTCCTAATGCCTCAATCATATTTATGCTACGAATCCACTCGAGGCCGAAAGATGTATACCTACCACAAGTTTTATATTGCAAAAGTTATCCGGCACGCTCAACTTTTGCCCGCAAAAACATGAGCAAAAATAATACTAAAGCTAATAAGGCTCAAAAATAACTCACGGAAACGGGCATAGGGGCATAAATGCAAAGTAAAACATGTGGGTCATTCTTTCGATTTACCATACTCAAAGAAAAAAAATTGATTTTGTTTCTCTATAGTTTCTTTTTAATCAAGTGCCCCACGTAGTGCTCTCAAACCTTGCTATTTGTCAAAAATTAAAGATGTTCCATGTATGTTATTATGTCTTTTTGATGCCACAAAAATTATTTTAGGAGTATTTTGCAAAAAAATAAAATCATTTATTTCTCTATTATTTTAGGACAAGCAAAATCCAAACAAATTCCCTCCCCACACTTGAACTGTACATCGCCCTCGATGTACAACAAAAAACATACAAAGCAAAGAAAATGCAATGCAATGTAAACTAGAGTGCGAGAAATAGGGACAACGAAAACTCCCCTGCATGAAGACTCGAGTGAGGCGCATGCACAAGTCCATCAAGAATCCATCAACCATGCAAAATGGCTCAAAAAGATCATCATAAAAAATCCGCCACGGAAACATCTCAAAACTGGTATGCTTCAAACCAACCTCCAAGCTAATCACAAGCAGAATGCATCCAAACCTACAATCATATAAAATAAACAAACAAAAAGACACAAGATAAATAAATAGGTAATCGGGCTTTCGCCCAAATGTGCTAAGTTTTTTAAGGAGTCTTTAGCTAGACTCAACACCCCGAATTCATTTGTTCCTGGGGTGGAGGTTAACAACCTCCTCGACCGCGTCAATAGGTCCGTCAATGTAAAGCTTAAGACGATGACCATTAACTTTAAAAACCCGGCCGTCCTTATGTCCTATCTCCACGGTACCATACGGGAACACCTCCCGCACCGTATAAGGACCCGTCCAACGAGACTTGAGCTTTCCTGGGAACAACCTAAGACGTGAATTATAAAGCAATACACGATCACCCACTCGGAATTGTTTCTGGTCCTTCAAGCGGCGGTCATGTAAAATCTTGGTTCGTTCCTTATACAATTTGGAGTTCTGATATGCATCACTCCTAAGCTCCTCAATCTCGTGGATTTGTACAAACCTGTTTTCACTCGCAGCTCCTAAATCAAAGTTCACTGCCTTCAAGGCCCAATAGGCCTTGTGCTCGAGTTCAACAGGGAGATGACATGCCTTCCCATAGACTAATTTAAACGGTGTGGTGCCTATGGGAGTTTTGTAGGCTGTTCGAAAAGCCCACAATGCATCATCTAACTTCTCTGACCAATCCTTACGGTTAGCACC
The DNA here is from genome assembly GCA_030844895.1 of Ambrosia x helenae. Lineage (NCBI taxonomy): Eukaryota > Viridiplantae > Streptophyta > Magnoliopsida > Asterales > Asteraceae > Ambrosia > Ambrosia x helenae. The sequence continues at coordinate 81,029 of JAUTDX010000762.1, forward strand.
AACCGTTTTCTCCAAAATCCTCTTAATACCTCGATTAGTGACCTCTACCTGTCCACTGGTCTGTGGATGGTATGGCGTTGAAAATCTATGGTTCACTCCATAGCGTGACAACGCCTTGTCCAATTGCGCATTACAAAAATGCGTCTTTCGGTCACTAATCAAGGCTTTGGGAGCACCAAAGCGGGAGAATAACTTCTTCAAGAACTTAACGACCACCCTAGCATCATTAGTGGGTAAGGCTTGGGCCTCCACCCACTTTGAAACATAATCAACGGCTACAAGGATGTATCGATTTCCATAAGAAGTCGGGAAAGGTCCCATAAAATCAATGCCCCAGACATCAAAAATCTCACAAACGTGAATAGGTTTCTGGGGCATCTCATCACGAGATGAAATATTGCTTGCCCTCTGGCAAGCATCACACGCACGCACCATGTCGTGAGCATCCCGGAAGATGGTGGGCCAGAAGAAACTGGCATCAAAAACCTTCTTCGCGGTCAAAGTCGCTCCATGGTGTCCACCTGTCGGGCCCTCGTGGCAGTGTCTCAAAATCTTGCGTGCCTCATCACCATACACGCACCTACGCACGATCTGATCGGCCCCGACTCGAAACAAATAAGGATCCTCCCACAAATAATACTTCACATCAGCGAAGAACTTTCGCTTCTGTTGGTGGGACATTCCTTTTAACACAATCCCACTCGCGAGATAATTCGCAAAATCCGCAAACCAAGGATAATCATCCTCGTTCGTCTGGATATGCATGAGGAATTCGTGGGGGAAGTTGTCATTTATATTGACCCCCACTGAATCCGATGAAGCTGGGCACTCAAGACGAGAAAGGTGATCCGCTGCTAGATTCTCGGCCCCTTTCTTATCACGGATCTCGATATCAAACTCTTGCAGCAAAAGAATCCATCGTATCAATCTTGGCTTGGCATCCTGTTTACTGAATAGATACCGAAGGGCTGCATGATCCGTGTACACAATGGTCTTGGAAAGGACAAGATAAGATCGAAACTTATCGAAAGCAAAGACCACAGCAAGGAGCTCTTTTTCAGTAGTGGTGTAGTGCTCCTGTGCGTCATTCAGAGTCTTGCTCGCGTAGTAAATCGGGTGAAAGTGCTTATCTTTCCTTTGACCCAAGACTGCCCCCACTGCGAAGTCACTCGCATCGCACAAAAGCTCAAATGGTAGTGTCCAATCAGGAGCTACCATGATCGGGGCATTCACCAACTTCTCTTTCAACAACTCGAATGCCTTAAGGCATTCACTGGAGAAAACAAACTGGGCATCCTTCTCGAGGAGCTGAGTCATGGGACGGGCGATTTTGGAAAAGTCCTTTATGAATCGTCGGTAAAAACCTGCATGACCAAGAAAACTCCTAATGGATTTCACGGATGTGGGAGGCGGGAGCTTAGAGATGGTCTCAACTTTGGCTCGGTCAACCTCGAGCCCCGCCTGTGAAATCTTGTGCCCAAGCACAATGCCCTCCTTTACCATGAAGTGGCACTTCTCCCAGTTCAATACAAGGTTGGTCTCTTCGCACCTGGCCAACATCCTCTTTAGATTCCCAAGACAATGATCAAATGAACTCCCAAAAACAGAAAAGTCATCCATAAAAACCTCCATGGAGTCCTCAATCATGTCATGAAAAATGGCCACCATACACCGTTGAAACGTGGCTGGAGCATTACACAGTCCAAAGGGCATCCGTCGATAGGCGAATGTGCCATAAGGACATGTGAATGTCGTCTTCTCCTGATCCTCAGGAGCAATGGGAATCTGAAAGTAACCCGAAAAACCATCAAGGAAGCAGTAAAACATCCTTCCCGACAACCTCTCTAACATTTGATCAATGAAAGGAAGTGGAAAGTGATCCTTCCTCGTGGCATCATTGAGTTTGCGGTAATCAATGCAAACTCTCCATCCGGTGACAGTACGAGTGGGAATCAACTCATTCTTTTCATTCACCACTACTGTCATACCTCCTTTCTTCGGGACTACCTGCACAGGGCTAACCCATGGTGAATCAGAGATCGGGTAAATCAAGCCTGCATCAAGTAGCTTAATGACCTCTTTCTTCACGACCTCCTGCATATTTGGGTTCAAACGCCTCTGATGCTGAACCACAGGTTTAAAGTCCTCCTCCATTAAGATCTTATGGGTACAAAAGGATGGATTTATCCCTTTTATATCCATGATCTTCCATGCAATCGCTCTCTTATGCCGTTTCAGAACCTCAAGTAACTTGCCTTTCTCCTCTCCAGATAGGGAAGATGAAATGATAACTGGTAGACTGGACTCACCCTCCAAGAAAGCATACTCCAAATGGGACGGGAGCTCCTTGAGCTCAACGGGTGGTGGGTCCTCAATAGAAGGGCGTGCCTTAGGCTTGGCATCGCGATCAACAACCTCAAAGACCTCCGGGCACGGGGTAGGCTCATGACTTAACAGACAGGCCATCTCCTCAGCTGGCTGGCTCACGGAAATCGAACCAAACACCTCCCCACTAAGTAACTGTGTGTCCCGTGTCTCCTCCTCAAATGTGTCCAGAAGATGATCACTCACGCATGAATCAATGGTGTCAATGAAGTAAAGTGCATCATCCTGACTCTGTGGGTGCTGCATGGACCTCCCAATATCAAAGGTCACCTCCTCGTCATCAACCCTAAGTGTAAGTCTACCGGTGCAGACATCAATCAGGGCCCTAGCAGTGGCTAGGAACGGGCGGCCAAGGATAAGTGGTACATTTTTATCCTCGTCCATGTCTAGAATCACAAAGTCAACTAGGAACACAAACTTGTCAATCTTGACAAGCATATTCTCCACAATACCCCGCGGGTATTTCACAGATCTGTCAGCAAGCTGAATGCTCATACGTGTCGGCTTAGGCTCGCCTAGGTCTAGTTTAGCAAAAACCGCATAAGGCATGAGGTTAATACTAGCACCAAGGTCAGCCAAAGCATTGCTGACAGATAAACTACCAATCAAGCATGGGATAGTGAAACTCCCGGGATCATTCATCTTCTTAGGTAGTTTATTTTGGAGAATGGCAGAACACTCCTCATTCAAAGTCACATGTGAAAGATCCTCAAGTTTCTTTTTGTTGGTGAGGTTGTCTTTCAGAAACTTTGCATACTTAGGCATCTGTGCAAGTGCCTCAATGAATGGTAAATTTATATGAAGCTGCTTGAAAAGCTCAAGAAATTTACCATAGTGTTCCTCCATTTTCTGTTTTTTTCAACCTCCCTGGATATGGAACGGGAGGGACATACTCTCTCACTGGCTCCCTGGATCGTGCTGTACTTGCTGGGCCTCGCCTCAGATGCACCTCATCCGGAGTCTTGGTGTCCACCTCCTCAACAGTAGGCTTAGATGTAGAAGCCGGAGGGGTAGTCTCAGTGGTCTTACCACTCCTCAAAGTGATAGCCTTCACGTGAGCATTCGGGTTCGTTTCAGTATTGCTCGGGAGGCTACCCTGCTGTCTCTCAGATAGGAGCTTTGCAATCTGCCCTACCTGGTTCTCGATGGTCTGCATCGAGGCTTTCTGACTCCTCAACTCGCTCTCGTGCCTCGCGAACTGATCATCATAATCCTTGAACCGCTTTGCACTGTCTCGGCTCTGAGCATTCTGGTTTGCTAAGATTTGTCCAAGCATATCCTCCATGCTGGGCTTCACTTCAGATTGGGACTGCTGAGGGCGAGGAGGGTAAAACTGACCATGAGGCTGCTGTGGTCGAGGAGCAAATCCGGGTGGCTGCTGGCTAGAGGAGCCAGCTTTCCAACTGAAATTTGGGTGATTCTTCCACCCCGGATTATAGGTATTGCTGTAGGGATTGTTCTGGGGGCGAACCTGGTTTCCCATGAAGTCAACCTGCTCGTGAATCATCTCTCCCAGCTGACAATCACTACTCGATTGTGCTCCTCTACCTGTCTCATAACCAGATTGAGACTGAATTTGGTTTGCCATCAACATATCAAACTTCGTGGACAACGCGTCCATCCGTGCAGCCATGGCAGTAAAATCGTCTACATGGTGGACTCCCTGCCTCGTAGACTTCCCTCTCAAGGGCTGGTGTGTACGATTCTTCTCGGCAACTCTCTCCATGATCTCAAATGCTTCACGAGCGTTCTTCGTGCCAATGTCGCCACCCGCAAAAGTATCCACCAACTGCCGTCCTGTACTATCCAGACCATGATAGAAGATCTGACACTGCTGCCACTTAGGCAACCCATGATGTGGAACCTTTCTCATAAGGCTTTTGAATCGGTCCCACGCCTCATAGAGAAGCTCATCATCCTCCTGTCGAAAATTGAGAATCCGGGTTCTCAATCTAACAGTTTTCTCAGGAGGGAAAAATTTCTGGAGAAACTTCTCAGCGAGTTGGTTCCATGTAGTGATGGACCCAGCTGGAAGTGAAAGAAGCCACTCCTTGGCTTGATCACGTAAGGAAAACGGGAAAAGCCTAAGGCGAATGGCATCATCGTTCGCGCCATGGATCTTGAAAGTGGCGCAAACCTCCAGAAAACCAGCAATGTGAGCACTAGGATCCTCGTGATCCTTGCCATAGTACTGCACTGCATTCTGCAACATGGTAATGGTGCTGGATTTGATTTCGAAGTTATTACTATTGATCGTCGGCTGGGTAATGCTCGTCTCCAGACCACCAAGCGTCGGGGTGCCGATATCATTCAGCGGCCTCATCTCCAAGTCCTGGTCCGCCATGTCTACGTGCACCTCGTGGAACTCCTCCTCTCCCTCAATAGCTACGGCTACTGCGCGGGCTCCCTCCAGCAACCGTCTATGAAAATACCGTTCAGGTTCAGAAGAAGGCTCAACGATTGCAGACGCGGGGGTTGAGGACATGCACTACCTGCAAAACAAGAAAAATACACAATGCAACTATACCAATGGAAAAAAAAACACGAAAATAAAAAAATAAAAATAAACTAAAACTAAAACTAAACTAAACTACACAAACAACAAGATACTAAAAAAAATATTTTTCTACGAACAAAATATTAACAAGTGTCTAAATCAGTAACTCGAATCGTTCTTGAAATATGTCGCGTCCCCGGCAACGGCGCCAAAAACTTGATGGTGCGTGAAGTATATATATTTTTATGAAGATATTTGTTCACACAATTTCTAGTTTTAAAATAGTTTTTACCCTAAATTAAACTACACACACGAAAGGCAAGTGTACCTATCGAAAAGTAATATAATTTAACTGGTAAGAACCGGATATCAATCCGTGGACGCGGTTTCTCAATACTAAACTTTTGTTATTGTAGAGCCTTTTCGAGAGTTGGGTTGATTTTTCTAAGTTAAAATTACTAAATATTAAATGACACTAAAAATAAACGGATTTAAAAACAATACTAACTAAAAGTCATCTAAACTAAGATTCCACTAATGACATGTAATATTCCTAGAGTAAGAAATGATGGTAAGACAAAACTCTCTAATAATTAAGTTCCAATCAAGGTCTCTTAATTATATAATCCTTTGGAAAATTAAAATGACAAAACACTTTAATCACCTAGAATCATTCTTTGAAGTCCGTTTTGTAATATTTAAGTTAATCTTTAAACACGGGCTATTCATTTGTCAAAATTCCTAACTCGACAACCTAAGGAAAATTAATTTGAACAACAATTTAATCACCTAAAGTTGTTTTTATGTAGATAAATATTTATATTGTTCAAGTGACAAATCTAAGGTTTAAAACTTGTAAGACAATAATTTTGGCCTAAACTACTAACTTACAATTTCTATCAACCTTAGAATCTAACACAACACCATTATGATTTTTCCAAATCTAAGTGCAAGATTTCACACATGTTCAAGTTCTTCATCTCAAATTAGTTAACAATTACCATTCCTAGTTTCATGTTATGAACCTAATTATTACTAACAAGACTCAATAATGAACATCTACACATGGGTTTTCCAACATTCATGAGCAAACATTCACCAAACTAACATGGATTAGGAACTTTAAACATGTACAAAATTCCAAGAACAATACTAAAAAATTCATCATCAAGATTAACATAAACTAAATACCATCATGTCTTACAATTATCACATTACATACTCAAAAGCTTCATCAAAGTTTAGACAACTAAAGATGTTTAGCCCATAAGGCTTACAACAACTACAAACATCCTTACTAAACTATCAAAATTCATCGTTAAGATTAAGAAATTTCAAACCATAAGCAAGCAAGGAAGTAGGATGTTGATGAAAGATGATCTTCTTGATGTTGGAAGTCCTATTGAATACTTGATAATGGATGGAACCCACCAATTTGTGTAGAAATTTTCGTGAGAAAATGGGGCTCCAGGGGCTCCCTTTGGAAAGCATCTGAGGTTTGTTTATATAGAAAAGCATAGGCATTGGGTGTGCCTAGGAATTGACATTGGGTGTGTCTAAGAGGCACTGGGTGTGTCTAAGAGTTGGCATTGGGTGTGCTTTATGTTTGACTAGATCCTTAACACCCATTGGTTCTTCAAGCCCCAATGTTTACTGTACACTGGGGTTTCATTGACATTGGGTGTGTCAAACAAGGCATTGGGTGTGCCTAGCAAGGAAGCATTGGGTGTGTAAGCAAAGGAGCATTGGGTGTGCTTTTCTTCACTTTTACAATTGTGCAGAACTTCCATATCCTTTGCATAAACCTCTAAAACACCAACAATCCTCAAATCAAACCTGAAATTCACAAACAAAGCAAATAAGTGTCTAAGCTTGTGAAATATCCCTTAATCGTGCACATTTCGAGGGTAAAATCGTGCTAAATAAAGTGTGTAAATTTAAGCACATCATTGCATTATAATTAAACTTCTAATCAGATCGCCCCCTTATCATCCGGCCATCGCAGTGTTCGTTAAATGCAAAACAGTAAAAGTCTCTCACAAAGAATTTCATCAATTGTAACTTTACCAGAGCCAAACACTACCACGACCAGCACACGAAATCGAGTGTAATACAGACGTACCGTGAAAACACCAACGATGATAGGACAAACATTGGTGATAAAATGAGAAAACGATTTGGGATTTTTTGTAATCAAGTCCTGGACACAAAACAAAGTTCAAAACAAAAAACAAAGCGCAAAAACCTCACATTGAATAAAGAAAGAGAAGCAGACGGCCCAAATCCATTACAGTTAACCAATAAGTAACAATTGGCTAAATTAAGTAAGAACCATTTTAAGCGATATATGTATCATGGGTGATTTCACAATAGTAAATGATATAAGATGTGTTATTACTATACGCGCGCCTCTATAACATGTGGTACAAAGAAGTATTACTATACATAATTTATCAGTTCGCATAGCAACAATCATAGATTGTTGATCACAGCAAGGTAAGACAGTGTGAAAGAGCTCAGACTTGAAAACTGTTACTGAATCATACGTTGCCTGGTTGCAGCCTATCGATGCCATCTCACACAATGGACATCAGTAACTTCCATAATCACTTGCATCATCACCCTAAGAAAGCCAATATGTGTATTTGTAGAATACATGGAAAACAATCATAGATCACCGATCACACGAAGGTGAAAGGGTATGAGAGGGCTCAGACTCGACAATTGCTATTGTGTCGTACGTTGCGCGGTTGCATCATATCGATGCCAACACACACAACGAACAACAGCATGTTATTTAATCAATTGTCATCATCACCATACCATACGATAATTGATAAAGCGAATGACGTCTCAGGCACTAAAAAAGGCTCAGACGCTGAAGCAGAATAGCCCATCAACCGGTTACGTTGTGAGTGCATTATTACTCACTCCACCTTCACAACCCACGTCCGGATGCGGCAGCGAAAACAATTGTCATTATCGCCTAAAAAATCCAAAAATAAATACAACGACGAATACAATCCATAGGCCAGCTGATGGTTACATTGTGACTAACCTTCTAATCAGATCGCCACTTATCATCCGGCCATCGCTGTGTTCGTTAAATGCAAAACAGTAAAAGCCTCTCACAAAGAATTTTGTCATGTGTAACTTTACCAGAGCCGAACACTACGACGACCAGCACATGAAATCGAGTGTAATACAGACGTACCGTGAAAGAACCACCGATGATAGCACAAACATTGGTGATAAAATGAGAAAACGATTTGTGATTTTTTGTAATCAAGACCTAGACACGAAACAAAGTTCAAAACAAAAAACAAAGCGCAAAAACCTCACATTGAATAAAGAAAGAGAACCAGACGGCCCAAATCCATTACAGTTAACCGATAAGTAACAGTTGGCTGAATTAAGTAAGAACCATTTTAAGCGATATATGTAGCTTGGGTGATTTCATAATAGTAAATGATGTAAGATGTGTTATTACTATACGCGCGCCTCTGTAACATGTGGTACAAAGAAGTATTACAATACATAATTTATCAGTTCGCATACAACAATAATAGATTGTTGATCACACCAAGGTAAGACGGTGTGAAAGAGCTCAGACTTGAAAACTGTTACTGCATCATACGTTGCCTAGTTGCCGCCTATCGATGCCATCTCACACAACGGACATCAGTAACTTCCATAATCACTTATCATCATCACCCTAAGAAAGCAAATATGTGTATTTGTAGAATACATGGAAAACAATCATAGATCACCGATCACACCAAGGAGAAAGGGTGTGAGAGGGCTCAGACTCGACAATTGCTATTGTGTCATACGTTGCGCGGTTGCATCATATCGATGCCTTCACACACAATGGACAACAACAGGTTATTTAATCAATTGTCATCATCGCCATACCATACGACGATTGATAAAGCGAATGACATCTCAGGCACTAAAAGAAGGCTCAGACGCTAAAGCATAATAGCCCATCAACCGGTTGCATTGTGAGTGCGTTACTACTCACTCCACCTTCACAACCGACGTGCGAATGCAGCAGCGAAAACAATTGTCATTATCGCCGAAAAAAATCCAAAAATAAATACAATGACGAATACAATCCATGGGCCAGCTGATGGTTGCATTGTGATTAATCTTCTAATCAAATCGCGCTCTTATCATACGGCCATCGTAGTCTTCGTAAAATGCAAAACAGTAAAAGCCCCTCACAAAGAATTTTTGGGATTTTTTGTAATCAAGACCTTGACACGAAACAAAGTTCAAAACAAAAAACAAAGCGCAAAATCCTCACATTGAATAAAGAAAGAGAAGCAGACGGCCTAAATCCATTACAGTTAACCAATAAGTAACAGTTGCCTGAATTAAGTAAGAACCATTTTAAGCGATATATGTAGCATGGGTGATTTCATAATAGTAAATGATGTAAGATGTGTTATTACTATACGCGCGCCTCTATAACATGAGGTACAAAGAAGTATTACAATACATAATTTATCAGTTCGCATACAACAATCATAGATTGTTGATCACACCTAGGTAAGACGGTGTGAAAGAGCTCAGACTGGAAAACTGTTACTGCATCATACGTTGCCTGGTTGCAGCCTATCGATGTGATCTCACACAACGGACATACGTTGCCTGGTTTCAGCCTATCAATGCCATCTCACACAACGGACATCAGTAACTTCCATAATCACTTGTCATCATCACCCTAAGAAAGCAAATATGTGTATTTGTATAATACATGGAAAACAATCATAGATCACCGATCACACGAAGGTGAAAGGGTGTGAGAGGGCTCAGACTCGGCAATTGATATTGTGTCGTACGTTGCGCGGTTGCATCATATCGATGCCATCACACACAACGGACAACAGCAGGTTATTTAATCAATTGTCATCATCGCCATACCATACGACAATTGATAAAGCGAATGACGTCTCAGGCACTAAAAAAGGCTCAGACGCTGAAGCAGAATAGCCCATCAACCGGTTGTGTTGTGAGTGCATTACTAATCACTCCACCTTCACAACCGACGTGCGAATGCGACAGCGTAAACAAATGTCATTATCGCCGAAAAAATCCAAAAATAAATACAACGACGAATACAATCCATAGGCCAGCTGGTTGCATTGTGATTAAACCTCTAATCAAATCGCGCTCTTATCATTCGGCCATCACAGTGTTCGTAAAATGCAAAACAGTAAAAGCCTCGCAGAAAGAATTTTTGGGATTTTTTGTAATCAAGACCTAGACATGAAACAAAGTTCAAAACAAAAAACAAAGCGCAAAACCCTCACATTGAATAAAGAATGAGAAGCAGACGTCCCAAATCCATTACAGTTAACCAATAAGTAATAGTTGGCTAAATTAAGTAAGCACCATTTTAAGCGATATATGTATCATGGTTGATTTCATAATAGTAAATGATATAAGATGTGTTATTACTATACGCACGCCTAAGTAACATGTGGTACAAAGAAGTATTACAATACATAATTTATCAGTTCGTATAGCAACAATCATAGATTGTTGATCACACTAAGGTAAGACGGTGTGAAAGAGCTCAGACTTTAAAACCGTTACTGCATATTACGTTGCCTGGTTGCAGCCTATCAATGCCATCTCACACAACGGACATCAGTAACTTCCATAGCCACTTGTCATCATCACCCTAAGAAAGAAAATATGTGTACTTGTAGAATACACGGAAAAAATCATAGAGCACCGATCACACGAAGGTGAAAGGGTGTGAGAAGGCTCAGACTCGACAATCGCTATTGTGTCGTACGTTGCGCGGTTGCATCATATCGATGCCATCACACACAAGGGACAACAGCAGATTATTTAATCAATTTTCGTCATCGCCATACCATACGACAATTGATAAAGCGAATGACGTCTCAGACACTAAAAAAAGGCTCAGACGCTGAAGCAGAATAGCCCATCATTCGGTTGCGTTGTGAGTGCATTACTACTCACTCCACCTTCACAACTGACGTGCGAATGCGGCAGCGAAAACAATTGTCATTATCACCGAAAAAATCCAAAAATAAATACAACGACGAATACAATCCATAGTCCAGCTAATGGTTGCATTGTGATTAAACTTCTAATCATCCGGCCATCGCAGTGTTTGTAAAATGCAAAACAGTAAAATCCTTTCACAAAGAATTTTTGGGATTTTTTGTAATCAAGACCTGGACACGAAACAAAGTTCAAAACAAAAAACAAAGGGCAAAACCCTCACATTGAATAAAGAAAGAGAAGCAGACGGCCCAAATCCATTACAGTTAACCAATAGGTAACAGTTGGCTGAATTTAGTAAGAACCATTTTAAGCGATATATGTATCATGGGTGATTTCATAATAGTAAATGATATAAGATGTGTTATTACTATACGCGCGCCTCTATAACATGTGGTACAAAGAAGTATTACAATACATAATTTATCAGTTCGCATAGCAACAATCATAGATTGTTGATCACACCAAGGTATGACGGTGTGAAAGAGCTCAGACTTGAAAACTGTTACTGCATCATACGTTGCCGGGTTGCAGCCTATCGATGTCATCTCACACAACGGACATTAGTAACTTCCATAATCACTTGTCATTATCACCCTAAGAAAGCAAATATGTGTATTTGTAGAATACATAGAAAACAATCATAGATCACCGATCACACGAAGGTGAAAGGGTGTGAGAGGGCTCGTAATGGAACTTCACAACCGGGATTGATAAAGTATGTACCAAACTACTATTTGTTGTGAATTCATATTCCTGAATCAGTTGATGAGTTGACCTCATCACCTCAGTCTTCACAAGTTGAAGATAATGCAATAACAGAGGTAGCCACCCCCATTAGGGACGACCGTTGCAAAACGGCCATTAGTAATGGCTGGCTGATGCACCCCCAAAAATTAGGGTTTATAACAACAACAACAACAACGATATCATTAGACATACAAAACTGATACTGAGAACAACATCATCATCAACATAACTTACAATCGAAGACGTCACCGCCAGAGTCTGCTAACAACGGCCGGAAAAGGCTGGCTCACAACAAAAGGAAAATTGTGTTAAAAAAATCTGAGATAAGAACAAAGTTACCTAACCCACAATAACAACGAAATGCAAGGATTTTACAACAATTAGTGGTAAAAGACGATATCTCAGCTGAAGTCGCCACCAATAACAACCACGATCACCATGTTTGCCCATTCTCTCTCTGTCTCTCTCTCTCCCTCTCTCCCTCTCTCTCTCTCTCTTTAGGTGATAATGAGAGAATGAAGGTAGTGTGGAAGATTTGATGGTTTTAACAAAAACCATTAACTGGTTTGTGAAGCTTAACGTGGATACTCAAAAGCACGACACTTGGAAACCATTTAAAACCTTCCATTTTGAAAAAAAAGGAAAAAATAAAGAAGCCTACAAGAGTCGAACCTAGGTACCATACCAAATAAAACATCACTCCCACCATCTGTGCCACACCATATTTCTTATACAGATCTGAAAGCATAGGTATTTAATATAATAAAAAATAAATAAAAACATTGTTCAAATGGGAAGGTCTATTATTATAGTGTAATATAAATACAAAATATATTTATCTTTTTGTAATACGATAACAATTATGTAATTGGAATTCAAGTATTTTGGTTTAGTGTGAAGTGGGGAGAGCTTACTTGTTAGACGCTTTTGTCTATTAGTGCGAGGTCTTGCCCACAGAAAGGATGTGTTATTTGTAAATATAGGAGTTTGAGAAGACTTACATTTAGCTGTTAAAAAAATTTGATCTAATCGTGAAAAGACCGATTTTTTTTAAATACATACACAACCAATACTTACGTACCAACCATTATCATTTACAACCAGTTCAAGTTTTCAAAAGATAGTTTGGATAAGTTGTCATGGGGGATTTATCCCAATATGTATCAAAACACTAACCAAAGACATTTTAGGTTAACAAAACATTGTTAACAAAATAAATCCCAAGACTTTAACCATGAAACCTAAACCCACAAAACGCGTGTGCATTCCCAAGTCCGATCCGCGACTTGATCTTCAAGCATGCGCCTTACCTAGTATACAACACAACCAAAAGTTAGTTAGTTATGTATTCTACCAAGGATTATTCCATTATTGTCATTCACCATTAATCATCATACATAATTTCCATCCTTGACCCATTAAGGTCTTTCCAACCATTTGACCCGTTATGGTCCCGTTATGGTCATTTTAATCATTCTACTTAGTTTCCATCTATGACCCATTAAGGTCTTTCCAACCATTTGACCCATTATGGTCATTTTAATCATTCTACTTAATTTCTATCTATGACCCATTAAGGTCTTTCCAACCAATTGACCCATATCGGCCATTTTATTCATTCTACTTAATTTTCATCTATGACCCATTAAGGTCTTTCCAGCCATTTTGACCCATTAAGGTCCTTCCAACCATTTGACCCATTAAGGCCACTTACATACTACATAACCCAACTATTTTAAGTCATCTAACCAATACACAATAATGTATACAAAAGTGACTAGTTACAAGTCAAGACCAACTTACCTTTGTCTTGCGTGTCGTGTCCTCCTTGTTTGCTTGATCCTTCCGTCTTAATACCTACACTTGACGAACTCATAGCTTAAAACTCATGAACTCATCTTTTCTTCAATAAAAATCTAGCCATAACTTATTAATGGCTTCACATTTGCTAACCATTTTCAATTAATCCGCATAATATTGAACATGATGCTTTTCTATTCATTCATCTAGGCATTTCAACATACACTTGGTGTGCATAAACTTTCATTAACATTCATATACCAAATTATGGACACACAACCCTCCTATCAACATTATACATTTCTACTATCATTATAACTAGCAAAATCACAACATAAAATTTCATCTTTACTAAGCTATAGCCTTGTTTGACTTGCAGAAAGTCAAACATGGTCATTCTTCTTAAAACCCATTTTCACATACTTACATTTTCATACAATTTACCTTCAATTAACAAAAATCATACATGCAACTTAGTACAATTTCTCAATTAAACATGCTACTTCCAATTTCTAAGCTAGATTATCAAGAATCATACATTACTACCAGTATCCAAGAATCTCATCATCATAAAACAACCCCTATAAGCATCCTACAACTCACCTTATGTTTATTATGACCTAAGGACTTGGAATTCCTTCACATGCAAGTAAATTGGTCGATTTTTGCTTGGGTTTGGGGCTGATTAGTGAGCTTTGGGGTTGGGGTGGTTTTTCTCCTTGCTCTAAATCGTATACTCCTTCCAGGAGTTTTGTTTTTGTTTCATTCTACCCCATTCCAGCCCATAGATATAATATTGTTTCAATTCAGCCCCTCCCCTTTGGTTACTAGTCATTTTATGTTATAACTTGAGTTACTAGCTACTTACCACTTTACTTATTCATCATTAACAATTTAGTCTATTCATTTTTGTACATGTCTACCCTCTACCCTTTACTAGTATTATTTTAAATTTTTGGGGTGTTACAAGTCTACCCCCCTTACAGAGGTTTCTACCCCGAAACCTTAACTTGTACCAAATAAAGCTGGGTAATGGGTCCGCATCTCTTCCTCCGATTCCCAGGTGAGTTCTAGGCCCTTCCAGTGTTGCCATTAAACCAAGACTTGGTTTATGGACTTATTACGCAACCGCTTTACCTTGAAATCTTTTATGGCTACCGGCTTTTCTACATAATTCAACTTGTCATCAACCTCTATATCTTCGAGGGGCACATAGGCGGTTTCATCCGCAAGGCACTTCCGCAATTGTGACACATGAAATGTGTTATAAATTCCACTAAGAGGTGGTGGTAATTCTAACTGATAAGCAACTTGTCCAACCCGTGCCAAGATTTTAAATGGCCCGACATATCGCGGGCCCAGCTTCCCGCGCTTACGAAACCTGATGATCCCTTTCCAAGGAGAGACCTTCAATAACACAAATTCCCCGACCTGGAATTTGATGGGACACCTTCTTCGATCTGCGTATGCCTTCTGACGATCTTGAGCGGCTTGTATTCTAGCCCGTATAAGGCTAATCTTTTCATTGGTAAGTGCTACCAACTCTTTTGGCGCTAGCTCCCGTTGACCCACTTCCCCCAACAAACGGGAGTTCTACATTTCCTCCCATACAACATTTCAAATTGTGCCATTTGAATACTACTATGATAGTTATTATTATAGGCAAATTCTACCAAAGGTAGGTGGTCATCCCAATTTCCTCCAAAGTCAAGAACACAAGCTCTAAGCATATCCATAAGCGTTTGGATTGTTCTTTCAGTTTGCCCATCCGTTTGAGGATGGTACGCGGTACTTATTAACAACTTAGTACCCAATTCTTCTTGAAACTTCCTACAATACCGAGACGTGCAACGAGTGTCTCGGTCCAACACAATGGACGTGGGCACCCCATGACGGGATATTATTTGGTTCACATAAATTTCCGCCATTCTCTCCGAGGTATATGACTCCCGGATTGCCAAGAAGTGGGCACTTTTTGTGAGCCGGTCAACTATGACCCAAATTGTATCATGCCCCTTCTTTGTTTTGGGAAGTTTAGTGGCTAAATCCATTGTTATTTCTTCCCACTTCCAAACCGGCATCTCAAGTGGTTGTAACTTCCCATAGGGTCTTTGGTGTTCAGCTTTGACTTGGGAACAAGTCAAACATTTCTCCACATACTTAACTATATCACGCTTCATTTCGGGCCACCAATAATCCCTTTTTAGGTCCCGATACATTTTAGTTGCTCCCGGGTGAACCGACAATCGGGACTTGTGAGCCTCATTGAGCAAAAGAGTCTTCACTTCACAAAGCCATGGAATCCAAATTCGACCATACCGGGTCTTGATTCCACTTGCATTCTCTTCTAGCTTATCAATAATTCCCTCCGTTCTTACTTTCTTTGAATCTTCCACTTGTAGAAGTCTTGATTTGTGCCTCTCGTATATTATCTAGAAGGTTAGGTGTAACCACAATACCCACGGCTTTTACTTGAATTGGAGGTGGATATTCCTTTCGACTAAGGGCGTCAGCCACAACATTAGCTTTACCCGAGTGATAAAGAATATCACAGTCGTAATCTTTAATTAATTCTAGCCACCCCCGCTGCCTCATATTGAGATCCTTCTGTTCAAAGAAATATTTGAGGCTTTTGTGATCAGAATAAATGGTGCACTTCGTTCCATAAAGGTACTGCCTCCATATCTTTAGAGCAAATACCACAGCTGCCAACTCCAAATCATGGGTTGGGTAATTACACTCATGGGTTTTAAGTAGGTTAAGTTTTGCTATCCTGAAAGAGATGACGACGCATTTGTTGCCCATTTACCTGCCATGATAACGTAAATTTATCACTTTTTTAAATGAAATCTAAATGGAAAATTTTGGAGGTGATTAATAAGAAAAAAAATAGCAATTTTTTACAAAAAATTATCATAGGTATAACTTCTTACACCTCGTATTGCTCTCCATGTCATTTTAGTTGTACTTAATTTTTTTACACACAAATATACAAATAATTATTATGTATATATTATTTGCTCAACACTTCTACAATAGCATATATTTTACTTTTTAGTTTTTTATTATATTATTTATTATTATGATTATATATATTAAGTTAAGAAATAATTTTGGTATATATATTTTATTTTATTATACGTATTAACTGAAAGACATTTCTAACGTGTGTCAGAGCCTTTTTGCTAACGTGCATAGGATGTTTAGTCCTAACATACGGCAAACTCTTTTTTTTTCCTTACAAACCTATTAACTTTTCTTTTTTCGTACAGTAGTTGTAAAAGTACTTTCGGTATTTGTATTGAGTCGTTAAAGTAACATGTTTTTTTTGTTAACTTGCCTTTGAAAATCGGTACCGTAGCGATCATATTTGGTGTAATTATCGGTGCCCATTTTTAGGGTCTTTGGGGATTGGTACCGGTTCAGTGCAACTATGGTGATTACATGCTTTGCGGCAACGCACGGGATGTTGTTATCACATGTGTTGGTACCGTAACAAACTAATACCAGTAGAGTTATTGTCGCATCACGCGAAGGGATGTGGAAAAACGATTCCCACAGTACTATTAAACAGTCCTGTACAACAAACATGCCCCGCCGTGAAGCGCGGGGCAATAAATACCCTAGTTATGATGTAAGAGAAATCAGCTCAATAGTCTTTGTATTTGCATTCTTTTTAACTGTATCAAATTATTTAACGCACAAAGAATACGAAAAATTATAGAATCAGATAAGGGTTAAGATAATGTAAAAAATTTCTTAACGTATAAAACGTTAGAAGTAATTTCAGCCGTATAGGGTTGAGTGTAGGCGGTGATAAGATTATAATAATTAAGCTTCATTAAATATTATATTATTTTTTTTTTTGAAAGGTGTAGATCAGTTGGAAACCCATTAGCTTGCTTCAACCCTTTTTTGCGGAAGTCAAGTCACCCGGGTTCGAATCGGCACCCCACCGAAGCAGAGCTGGAATAACACATCCATAGGCCACACTCACATGGGGCATTTATGCCACAGTGAGATTCGAACTCGGGACCCCCGTGCGGGAACCTCCCTTAGGGAGTAAACCCTCACATCCTCAACCAGCTGGGCTGGAATCACGGGACACTGACTTTTAATGAGGAACAATAGTGATATTTATATTTATTAATTAATTCTAAAAAATAATAAAATTGTCTAAATCTATGTGTGGAGTCGTGGACTCTCAAGTAAAATAAAAGTAGCGGAGTCTTATTTTCCAAGTCTCCATATGGACCATACACATGAGGGCAGCCCAATTTTTCAACCCTTTTGACCACCGAACTCTCGTTTGACTGCAAGACAAAATGATAGTCATCCACTAACTTTAATAATAAAATCCTTAATTTGAAATATAGATACGACAAAAAAAAAAAAGAAAAAAAAAACAAACACACCCATTTTAGAGCTACATATATTTTAGGGGTAAGGATCTCACAAATTAACGAGCTTAACCTATTAGCCATGAGAAGTGAAGAGGAAAATTTTTTTATTTTTGATTTTTTTTTCCCGTTAACTTAAAATGCTTTCTAGATAAATAATACAAAAAAAATTATTTAGCGTAACTACGCTATTAGAGTAATTGCACTAATTTTTTTATTTCAGTATTAAAATACATGTTTAAAAGGATTGAAAAAAATAACTCCCTCTTTAACTTCTCACATTAAGGCCTATATCTAGGATAAAACTCATTTGTGAAAAATGTTACACTATATTATAGTTAAAAAGAGTATGTAGCGTTTTCTTTCCTTGTTTAGAATGCTGCTATACCACATAAAACCCACCTTACCATTGAGAGGAACCCAAAAATGGCAATAGATGTAGTTTGGAGCATTTTCTATCATGTAACGTTCACGCCAGTAAAACCATTTTTAATCACAAAAGAGTGTAGTGATTTACCCCTTTCATGCCCATTCTATAATTGTCTCGTGATTACCCAGTAAATTAATTAGTTTTTTTTAATTCAACATATATTGCCTTTCATTAAAACAAAATACGAAAGTTACATCACAATAGAAGGTAGACGGGCAACAAGCTACGCCGTCACCACTTTTTGAATAGCGAACCCTAGTCTACCAAACACAAATTCTTGCCCCCTGGAGATGAACTATTGCTCTGGACGACCCATTGGACCCTGGTCAATAAACGAATAGCTTCTGGCGCTAGGGAGCCAAAGGTATCAAAGGCCAAAGGGATAAAGACATGTTGGTTCTCTGCACAAGCTTTAGCATGCTTATCTACTTTCTTCGATTCCGCCTTTCTCGATTCTTGCCCAGCTACAAATCCTGTTTCCGTTAACCCAACCAAAGGAGATACCCCTGTGAGGTCCACACAAGCATGTTTCCCCCTCTCCCAACCAAAGACAAGCAGATCTGCTGGTCGAAGGGTGGATCTCTCTTCCACAGGGTCTGTGAGAAAATTTACAGTGCCTCCTTTTTGGTAGAAATCTCAGTTCTTCTCAGGATGTCCTATAAAATGTCTCTCACCCAGTCATGCTGGTATTTGAACCTAGTGAGCTCTTTGCAATGAATTACGTGCTCCCCATATTTATCCATGCAAGCTTTACGGCAGATGGGGCATGTCTCATCTTCCGAATACATAGAGATCATCAATCGGTACTTGAGTATAGCCCGTACTCCACTGCAGACATGCATTGACCCAAACCCTCAATCGGGATAACGGTCAAAAAATCCTGAGCATGAGGACCTTTTAGGCATTCAATCACGGCCTTCTAGCGGGAGGACAACTCAAAAACTTCTCCCAGGCTTTGAGTAGTTTTGCTAAACAGAGCATTCGCCAAAGTTTTTTGTGGCTTTAAGGGGGCGATGTCCTTATTATATTTTATTTTAAATAATATAACAGTAAGTAAATATAACATAAATAATAACTTCATTAAACTTAAAAAAACTTAAAAAGAAAAACGACATAACAGATAATTAAAAAGCAACCAATAACACCAAATTTCAAAAAAAATAAAATAAAGAATTATTCATCGTCTTCATCATCTGTGCGTCTCATCCAAGCGTGCTGACCAAATCCTCCATTAGCTAATGGTGTGTAGTTGAGTTACGCATAAACGCGGCATTTTGTATTCTTTGTTCCATAGTGTGGATTATGTGGTTTATTTAGTATGTGGGTTATATATAGGATTGGAAAAAAAATTGAATTAGACTATTTATGTATCTGTGTTTTCTGATCATTCTAAGAGATTATTTTCAATTTCTTGGGGTTCTGGGTTTCATACACCTTGTAACATCATATTTTGGGGGTGTGATATCACATTATGGGATATGTAACAGCCTCCTATTAGTGTGATGAGGGCCAAGGTGTATGATTCCTAATTAGGGGATGTATGATTCCTAAATACCTTTATGAATGATAGATATTCAGGATTTATATGTTGGGTGTGATGCTAAAGGGACTTTTAAGGGAGAGAGGGGAGAATCAGTATTTTTGCTTAAAAATTACATTTAACTTTCTTTCTTAGAGCATTCACAGTAATGCACCCATTTTTTTGTGAGACAAAACCTTATAATTTTTTATGGGATTGAAAATGGTTGTAACTGAAGAATGGGGAATCTACTGTTTATCGGTAAATTTGGGGTTCTTTGGGAATATTTTGGAGAAAACAGGAATGTTGTATTCATTTTTTAATATTTGTTGAAAGTGGTTGTGAGTGGAGGAGACAAAAACCGTAATGATTTTAATTGTAATATGTGGTTGTGATTGGTTGTGAGTGAATGGGGAATGAGGAAGCTAATGAGAACGCTGCACATCAAAGAGAAAGGGCGCCATATATATTTGTTTAAATAGAAGGAAAAATAGTTTTAAAGACTTTTTCAACCTATCATGTTTTTAAAGTTAGTAATTGTTAGTTTTACGGTAAATTCTTTAGAGAATGTGTTGATGTTGTATATGCAAGACTACAAACCATATTGGAAGATTCTTTTAAAGGAATATAGTTTCACTATAATATAATTTTAGGTATTTTATAAAACTTTTTATTAGTTTTATAAAATTCCCCTAAAATTCCCACTGGTTAACAAAATTAATGAGACAAATTCAAATATGACGGGTAATTGAATCCAACATCTGTAGAAGTGTGTAAGTTAGATGGGTAAACTTACTTAATCATCTCATCGCTTACCTCTAATGAACTCTAATTTTCTTATAGTTTTAGGCTACTGAACGATGTTTGTTGTTATATTTTTCAAGGTTTTATGTAGTTTGATTGTAACAATGGTTAACAAAAGTTACTACTTGACAATGGTTAAGGTGAAAACTGTTAGATATAAGGTGAAAACACAAAGTCTGTCAATAATGATCAAACAGAGTTATCATCTCAAATATATCAGTTGTTAATACTCAATAGTGGTTAACAATAGTTAATAGTGGTTACTACTTGACAATGATTAAGGTAAAAACTGTTAGAAATAAGGTGAAAATACAAAGTCTGTCAACGATGGTTAAATAGAGTTATCATCTCAAATATATCAGTGGTTAATACTCAAGAGTGGTTCACAATGGTTAACAGTGGTAGCTGCTTGACAGTGGTTAGGTGAAAATACAAAGCCTGTCAACGATGGTCAGAGTTATCATCTCAAATATATCAGTGGTTAATAGTTAACAGTGGTTAACAATGGTTAACCGTAGTTGCAGCTTGACAGTGGTTAAGGTGAAAATACAACAAAGTCTGTCAACGATGATCAAACAGAGTTATCATCTAAAATATATCAATGGCTAATACTCAACAGTGGTTAGTGATGCTTAACAGTGGTTTTATAGGTTAACATTTTATATCAGTGGTTAATAATGGTTAATAGTGGTTAGTGATGCTTAACAATGATTTTATAGGTTAACATGTATATAATTTTTTATATCCATTAATATTATTGATATAGAACATATTAACAGCTGCAATTTAGGGGGGACGGGGCGTCACCCGAATTGTCCACGGGTACCAACTACCAGCACGGTAACACCGCCGCCACCCACGCTGGTAGTGGTCCCGTGGACCGTTTTTGCTGGTTCTATCTAACGGGCTGGTACCGGTTGTTTTGTTGTTTTATAAAATGCAATTTTTTTAGTTTACCCCTATGTGTTTTAGTGTTTTTTATTTTTACCGTTTGTTTTATGTTTACCGTTTAATTAAATAAAAAACATAAATAAAAACATTTCATTAAAACATAAATATTATTAAACATAAAAAATACATTAAAACATAGAAAAAAACTTAAAGTTGGCGCAACAATCGCCATGCTTCGACATGGTCGAAATCGTTTCCATATCGCGCCTCATACTCATAGTTAGTCAAGCCCGAATCCTCCCTCACCGTTTTGCTCGTATAGGGTGGTCCACCTCTCACACTTGAGGTTGAGGTCGGCCCACTTGAGCTGGAGGTCTTGGACGGTCTTAGAGTTGTTGGTCCCAATGTGTTCGATGAAGTCGCTAAACACCCTAGCCCAAAACCCCTCCGGGGGGTAGGCCGAGCCTTCTTCCCTAGGGAGTTGTTGAATCTCCAAGTCATTTGACGCATCCTTGTGGCAAACCACAAGGGCCATCTCTTCCTCGTCGGTCCACGGGTTCATTTTTGTGTGTTTGGTTTTTTAAAACCGTGGTAAAGTGTGTCTTTAACCCACGGTTTGATCAATTTATATACAACGACGGTGGTAACTGTTAAAATAAGTTCACTGACCCTTTAGGTGAGTTTAATTCAATTCATTCGACGGTTTCCAAGATTTACAATTAAATTTCTTTGACCGTTTGGTGGGACGTTTGTAATAGTAAGTATTAAGTTTTAAATCCGTGTAAAAATGTAAAAAAAAAAAAAAGTTTGGCTATTTAAATGAAAATAAATAAAAAGAATCAGTGGAGTGTTGCCTTCAAAAACGTGTTTCAGTGAAAGAAATTTTTTTTTTCTACAAGCACCCCTCTCACCTTAAAAAGGTTGAAGATATAAGTTTATGAATACTTAGATGATATTGCAATACCTATATCCTTGCACCAATTATAAAAACCTATATGTTCATCAATCTATTTTTACAGTGCTAACATGTGCATCAAATGCCTTCGTACAATCTTGATATTCCATATTAAGGAATCAATCATATCCTATGATGGAGTGGCATCTATCAATGTATCGTAATTCGTTGTTTAATAAAATTTGGTATGTAAAATTCTAATTCAAGACTGCCTGTGTTTTCACACGGGTTTACCCCTAGTTTTTATTAAAAAACATTTTTATAAAAAAGATCATTCTTACAAAACTCTATTAACTTTATAAAACTCGTTTTAGTAAAATTATAACTTCTTAGCGTTTATCAAGTATATTAGAGTGTTTTGATCTTTCCTTTGTTGATCATTGTGTTTCTTGATTGATCTTTAGTTCTTTTATTTATACATATGACTTGGTCTTTGATGTTATCAATCTTAAATTTTTGGTTGTTTGACTCTGTCATACTTTCACTAGTTCATTAGCTTGAAATATCGAAGTTTGA